>CM035226.1:31392781-31588765 GCA_020226215.1 Sindora glabra | reverse complement strand
TAAGATGTTATATTTGTGGAAGATCAAATATTGAAAGACATTAGTAAGGAAGAAGTGGCGGTGTCTTAACATAAAGAACCATAACTCAACTTGGATATAATTCTTCTAAGAGAAGAGTAGGGCAGAGTTAAAGTTTAGAATTTTAAGCAAAATGCAATTGATGCAAATGACTCTACACAACATGACAATATATATGATGAACAACTAATATCAGAGGTTCCAATTATTGGCACTAAGAAGATCCACCAAAATTAAACAACCTTTTACAAGATATACTAAGATGACTTTATTCTTTTGATTGATAGAGGAGAGCTAGAATGTTATAATGAGATTACAAAAGACAAATATAAAAGTAAGTGGATTGAATTTATGCAAGATGAAATAAAATCTTTGCAAGAAAATCATACCTATAAGTTAGTAAAATTACTAAAAGATATGAAAGCTTTGAAGAACAAATGGGTGTATAAAATAAAGAATGAAGAACATAACTCTAAGCCTTGATATAAAATTGGATTGGTTATGAAGGGATTCAGCTAAAAAAAGGAAATTGATTTTAGTAAAATTTTTTCTTCAATTGTAAAAATATCTTCTATTTGTATAGTGCTTAACATAGCAATTAGTCTTAAGCAAATGGATATGAAGACCGCTTTTCTTATCGTGATTTAGAAGAAAAGATTTATATGGAGTAAATAGAGGATTTTGAAGTAAAAAGAAAAGAAAATTATATATATAAATTAATAAAGAGTCTTTATATATTAAAAAAAGTTCTTAAACAATAGTATAAGAAGTTTAAGTTAGTTATAGGAGAGTAAGGTTACCATAAGACAACTTTTGATTATTATATGTTTATTAAAAATTCTTTAATAATGATTTTATCATTCTTTTACTCTATGTTAATGATATTTTAATTTTTTGCAAGAATATTGTGAGAATTGCTAAATTAAAGAAACAATTGAGTAAGTTTTTTGCCATGAAAGATCTAGGTTAGACAAAATAAATTTTGGGTGTGATGATTAGTCAAGATAAAGGTGTAAAAAAGCTCTATTTATCACAAAAAAATACATAAAAAAGATACTTTAGAAGTTTGACATAAAAATACCAAAGTTATTTCTAGTCTTCTTGTTACTCATTTTCAATTGAGTGTTAAGTAATGTCTAATTATGGATAAGGAATAGTAAGATATGTAAAGAATTTCTTATGTCTTAGCAATTAAAAGTTTAAAATATGCAATGGTATGTACTAAACTTGACATTGCTCATACTATTAGTATAATAAGTCATTTTTTTTTCAAATCCAAGTAAAGAGTATTAGAATGTTGTGAAATAGATTATAAGATATCTTGAAGGTACAACTAATTTGAAGTTATATTTTGGAGATAAAAAATCATTACTGATTGATTTACTGATATAGACTTAGCTAGAGATATTAATTTTCATAAGTCTACTTTTGATTATTTAATCAAATTTATAGGAGGAGCTGCGGCATAGCAATTTAGATTGTAAAAATGTGTTTCTTTTTCAACAACATAGGCTAAATTTATTACAACAATCAAAGTATGTAAAGAGTTGTTATAGATAAAGAAGTTTCTTTAAGAATTTAAATTTGAGCAAGATTGTTATATCTTATTTTGTGGTAATTATAGTGCAATATACTTTAGGCAAAATTTCACTTTTCATACAAGGTTGAGACATATTGATATTTGTTATCATTAGACATGATATTTTTTAAGTAATAAGTTGTTTGAACTTAAAAAAAGTTTATATAAATAATAATGGTATTGATATATTAACTAACCCTTTAAACAAGATCGTTATATCTTATTTTGTGATAATCATAGTGCAATATATTTTGATAAAAATTTCACTTTTCATACAAAGTTGAGACATATTGATATTCGTTATCATTATATATGAGATATTTTAAGTAATAAATTGTTTGAACTTAAAAAAAATTTGTACAAATGATAATAGTATTGATACGTTGACTAAACCTTTACAAAAGAAAAGGCTTAAAGCATATTATTCAATAGCTAAAATGGTTAGTAAGAAGGGAAAGATTTGTTAGTAGTAGGTTACTCCTAAGTAGATTTATAATATCTTTATATTTATTATTTTGTATAAAGATGAAAAAAAAGAAATCCTGTTGGGCGTTTTGGATAAAAAGGCCGAAATTGGCCTGTAAGTCTAAGAAAGCCATTAAAGGCTTTCGTATATGAAGCTAATAGGTTCCGTATGAAGGTGGCGTGAAATTGAATAATAAAAGTGAACCCTCAATCGACGTGCAATTTTGGAGTGAAAATTGGAAAAGGTTTGTTGTGCTCTGGAGCCGCGAGCGAATTGGGTTGAAGACAGAATTTTGTCCTTTTCTCCGCAGAACAATGTAGAGGAAGAAGAAAGTTTTATTTTATTTTACTTTTGTCAAATTGTGTCAGAAAAGTAATCGCTATATTTGCTCAAATTCACATCAACGATAGGTATGTTATTATTGGTAATTTGGACAGTTTAGTAGATATTTTTCTGCCCATTTTTCTTCTTCCCTGTTAATTAATTTTTTACAATAATTAGTGATAATTATTGTATTGATCTTGTTGAGAAGTTTTATAGTTGTTGATCTTATTGTACTGGAGATAATTATATCCGCCTATTTTGGTGAGAAGTTTTATATTTATTATTTTTTAAAATTTTTAAGAAGATATTGCATCTATTATTTCGTTAGTAAATTTTTTTATTGGATTAAGTCTCATGATTTTCGCTTTCATATCGAAGGATTTTTCATATTAATAATTATTGATCTCCTAACTTATTTTTATTATAATATTTTTTTGGTAATATATGTGTTATATGTATGAAAAAAGTGAATTATTTAAAATTTTTGCTGCTCATTACTCTAATATGGTAATTTTTTTCCAACAAGTCTAAAAATGGGCCATAGTTCCTTCAAGGAGATATTTCCCTCTGAAAGTTCTTGTGGCGATTCTTCAAGAAAGGTACCACAATACTAGCTTAATCCTTTCTCGTCTGGAACAGCTTCAGAACATATGGAATGAAGATTCTCAAAGACACCCAATTCTTCAAAATTTAGCACCATCCTTTTCTTCATTTAATAATCTGAACTAGCTGAGTGTGTTTAGTTGTCATGGCTTGAGCCATTTATTAATAGCTGCAACAATCAAAAGTCTGGTATGTCTCAAAAGAATTCATTTTCAAGATTGCAAAATGATGGAGGAAATTTTGACATATGAGAATGATAATATGGAAGACAAAATTGTATTACAATTAGATTCTATGACACTCATTGATTTACCAGTCTTGAAGAGCTTCTGTAGTCAAACATGCACCCTTGAATTTCCATCATCAATGAATGTAACTATAGAAGGGTGTCCCAAGATGAAGATGTTTTGTGGAGGATCTGTGGTCATGCCATTGCTACGAGTTCTGGTAATGAAGAGAATGAAAGACGTTAAGAGGATAACCTCAATAACATTGTAAAGAACTTATTTTCAGAAAAGGTTTGCACCCATTTTGGTTCTTCTAAGTTAAAGAATTTTTGACAAATTGAACTTGAAATTCAAAGTATTTACTATTTCCACATTGATAATTCTTATAATGCATCAATGCAAGGTTCTTGTTAATTGTTTTTCTTCTTATAATCGTTCTGTTTTCAAATTCATTTTGTTTTTACAGGAGGGTCAGAACTTTCTGAAAGGATGAGGCCATCAAGCAATCATCAGTTAATAGGTTTGCTGCTTAAATTGGTGGAATGAAGTTTCTCCATTCTTCATGGAGTTTTTGTTTGAACAGTTTTTCCTTCCTTCAAATTGGAGGCATTTTTTTTTTGTCAATTATTGATTAAAAAAATTCTCAATGTCAAAGAATATCTTTGCTAAAGTAGGAACTACATATATCCTTCAAATTAGAGACTGTATTTGTGTCTTAGTAGCCATTTCGGGTATTAGTAATATATGTGATTTCAGAGAAGTCATACGATCTATATTTGTGTCCTACTAGCCATTAGCTATCCGAGCAACTGTAGGCAAACAAGTCACACTACGTTAATATGACTGTGATAATTGGCTGTGCTTCGTGGACATTTTCTAATACTCCTGGATTCTTGTCGCCTTATTGTCTTTCAACCCTAATGTTGAGAGATTTTGCCTATGAAATAAGTAAATGAAGATTAGAGACATATGGAAAAGCATGCGACATGCAAAAGGCATCACTTCTAAAAGAAATGTCCCCTCCTTTCAAGTTTGTGTCCATTTTTTTTTTGTTGGATTTGATTGAAAAATTTATTTGCCGAAACTATGTAAATAGGCACACATTTGTATGCAAATAAATTACATTAGTGTGTAGACACATTTACCTACACTTCCGGTTTATTCCATTTGAAATGAAGTAATTTTGATCAGTGACGAAGCCATATATCATTTAGTATGGGCAAATAGAACCACGAAACTTCAAAATTGTTTACAAGATATACATGACAAGATTGAATGGTAAATCATACCTCCTCTTTGATAGTGAGTCAATTGTTAAAGTTATAGTTTTTATTTGTTATTATTTAATTAATATTTTTAGAAAAATTGGCTAACAATTCTTTTTTTATTCAATTAATATAAAAAAATTTTAATTAAATTTTAAAACATAATAAAAATGTATTTGAATAGATATGCTAATGATAGAATTTAAATACATTGGTCAACAAATAAGTAAGAGTGGTTTAAATCAAATTTAATTATATAAATATGGAGTTTAGATTTGATTCATTGCTAATTTAAAACTTTTTGCATTATATAATAATAAGTAAGAAAATAACATGTCATTAAAAAATCATTTGTATTTCTCCATATTTTTCTATGAACTTTTTGTCAATTTTAGAGAGATGAAAATACAAATTTTATTCTAGGACCTATTTTCTTTTCATTGGGGCCTGCAGTTTCAAATAAAAAAATTTGTATTTATCCTTTTTTAAAATTTACCATATTGATGTTTTATAAATATGTTCTTAGAGAAGATATTTTCTGCCACAGATATAAATTTGAATGCACCGGTCGCAGGTTTTTGGTTCCACATTGATTCTGATGCCAAATCACAATTATAGCTACAATCTGCTAATTTGAGCACCGCCTTTTGATCTATGTGTAAATACACTCACAAAGTGCACTCGTCCTTTCAAAAGTAATCCAATATTACAAATATTGGTCAGGCCAACAAAATGTTCTAAACTTTTTTAGTCTATGAAGACCCTCCCTTTCAAGCAGCTTATACAAAGTTCTCTTATTGGTAGTCTTGGAGTGATCAGGCTTCATGCCAAGATTAAAGTGTTTGATTTGCTTGATCGCCTCGGCAAATCCAAACTTGAACATAGGCAATAAATTCGTTTGGTCGCTTAAAAGCTTCTCGTTGAGATCCTCAACCTATGAATTCAACGATACGCACTACAGGAATGTAACTGGTTTGGGGCAGCATTTCCCACGGATTTCCAGCGGTTTTCTCCTGATTTCCCGCGGCAAACTCATCCGTGGGAACGGCGCGCGGGAAACTCTCTCAGACTATTTTTTGCCGCGGATTGTCCGTACCTTTCCCACGAACATTTTACGCAGGACATTAACCGCCTCAATTTTAAAAAATTCCCACAGTAAAATTCGTGGGAAAGCCGCCTCAAAATTATTAGAATTTTTTAGAAAAATAGAGATAAAACTTATCTAGCACCTACAAATTTTGTTAAAAATTCAAAAATTTTCTAAGAATTGCAAATTTTATAAAATAAAAATTACAGTCAATTAAAAGACACCACCGCTAGATGACTGGTTATAAATTGATGTTGGCTAGGGATCCTGCCATCAAAATTTTTAGTAGTAAAAAGGAAAATACCTTTAGTAAAAGAGACATAAAATTTGAGGACAAATTATCCAATTCAAGAGAGAAAAAAAATATGATAGAGAACAAATATATGACGGAAAAGAAAACTCCAATGCAATTATCACCTTCAATCCGGACGCAGGTCACTTGTGGAATTTTAAAGAAAATGCAGCTGTCAAAGTAACAGTAATGCGAACAAATACATCTTTCAATAATATATACAAGTGCTGATTGCAAATTTATCATAACCATAATTGTACTATAATAATGTTATGGATGGAAATAAAGTATCGTACCCATATGCAATTCAACACAATTGCAGTGAAAAGAACTTTGAGGAAGGTATTTACAGGGTTCTTCATTCACCAGCATAATTCTAGGTTCTACTATTTATCAGCATCTCTATTCCTCAACTAGTTCAAGTGATTAAACACATACAAAGATTAAATCTTTTTCCATTTTCTAACATCTCCATAATTAAAAACTACTAATCATTGCCTTTCACATTCATCATCAATAGCAACATACCCACTTACAGTTCCATAGATTTATTCATTTTGCACCACACTGCCTAACAGCCTCCCTGGTGGTTCAATTCAGCATAATGGGATCCTAGTAGTACCCTGAAGATGCTGTTAATAAGTTTTGAATAAGGAAATAAAATGAGGGAAAAATGTTAATTACCTTGTAAGTTATGAATGTCCATATTGACTATGAAAGTTACTTTGTTAAGTGACTTGGGAATTCCTTTTCAATTTCAGCAAAGTAATGTTGTCCGTCTGCATGATCAAACAGAAGCACACCTCATTTCTAAACATTACTTCAGTAGCACATTTCACATAACTTACTGATAACAGATTTTCAAATTATACAGTTGCATATAAAAATGCAGACATAGATTTAGAAGACATATCATCTCTGCCTCTCAAATGATATTGAAGTATTACATTCTAAAACTATCAACTAGAAACAAAAGAATTATAAAACCAAGATGTACATTTTTTCATATATGCAAGTTAACAGTTTCAGTTTGATGTGGCGAAGTTTGCAATAAACACTCATAAAGTGATAGCAAATAAAATAATACACTCCAATTGAGGATATATGTTCTTCATACTTATCTTCTTATCATCATAAATGCTGTTTTGTATTCTTAATAAAATTGTTATAACATCATTGTTTTTGGGATCTGATGATATCATCATTCTTTGATAAAATGTCAAACAACAATTAGTAACCAAATTTACAGGCTATTTGAATCCATAATACCATGGTTCCAAACTAGCAGTCCATACAACATGAATTGAGTAAAATAGATATTTCTTTAATAGTTGTAAAATGAAAGGAAAATGATTATATATTTGGTATTCCTATGTCTTTAAGATCATTCTCTCCCATCTGCTTCAGTGCTGTCATTTCTACCTATAAATCAAACTATTAGCAAAAATTAAATAATGTGTGGGCATAAACACTTAAATGTTACTATATCGTAATGAAAGTCAAAAACCATAAGAAGTGGGAGGAGGAAAAATTGGGGAACAAGAAAGAAATAACAGTTGTGTAAATAAGAACATGATAGTTGAGCTTTTAGCAAAAAATGAGAAGGCCACAATATTGTAATTCCATGAACTTTAGTAGGAGCAGAATACTTGCATCTTCGACACAAAAAAGTAATCTCACATTTCCCCAACCCAAATGATTGCAAGAGTCCAAAAATAGCAAGAGCCTCCTCCCCTGCAGCAACTTGATAGAAGATATTCATACATCAAATGGCTAAGAAAGATAAAGAATAAGTGAAAAATAGTACCACTTACGAGTTTTTCTCAAGTAAGCCACTTCTTGGAGCAAGTTATATAACAAACCAGTTGTTCTTGGAGCAACATGAACAACACCAACTGTAAAGAATATTACTAGGAATTAGATACATATACTTGATAAAACCTATGCAATAAGCAGACAAAAATTTCACTTCACTTTTACTTCATAACTATGTAATTCTTTCAAATAAAATTGGACTGCATAACAAATAAGCAGCAAGTGCAAGTACGCTGGGAATGGTTTTGTTTTATTGTGAATGGGACAATAGCAGTCCAAAAAACTACATCTCTTCCAGGTATTTCATCGAACACCCTTCTTGTAGTGTCTATCTCGTCGACTCTCACAAAGGCAACAAGTAACCCCTGATTAGGAAACAAAAGTACCAAGCGTTCCAAGTCAACTACGTGGGACAGACATTCAAACACCGTATGATTTCTTGTTGAAGTCCGTAAAAGAAGGAGTGATGATGACTCATTGTATTGCACTTCATAAGATATATAGAACAAATCAACATCATAACAAGTAATCCATTCATTTGGTAAGGCCGGAAGAAATTTGACACCATCCTTCTTGGTAACCAAAAGAAAGTTTGTTTGAAAGAATTTGATCGCCTTGGGCTTCATCCATCGAGGCAAAGACAACACACTCTTGACATTTGAGCTAACCTACGCAGGTCTTCTGATCCACCTTCCAAGCGCGAAGCTAACTCTGTTCCAGAAGCATCACGAGATTGATGAACCATAATTATAGTTTTAGGTAGGACAAAAATAGCATCATAAAGCTCCTCTTGCTCCGAAAGGTTACAGTATTGGAAGAGACAAAAGAGCTGGAGTCTAAAGGAAACACAAAAACTCGAGATGAGCGAGGGCATATCAAAATAGGGTACTTTCAAAAAATAGAAATACAAGGTCAAACCAAAACAAACAGGATTGTCGAATGGAAGAATTAAGCACACAAATCCTTAGTAGACCTCCAATTAAAAAGGTCTATATTAGAAGAAATAGGAGGGAATGGGAATAACAGAAATAGGAGAGAAAGGGAATAACAGAAAAAATAGAATAACAAAATTCTGTTAAGCAACAGAATGTAGAAACAGAAGCAGAGAACATTATAAAAGGGGAGAGACTGTGAGAGAAGGGAATAGTGAGTTTCTAGGAAGGAGTTATAGGGAGAGAACCAGGTCTCTTGGATCACCTGGGCTTGTAAGCACTTAGTCCTTGGTCAGTGAGTGTTGCTGATTGGGACCTCATTCTTGGCAATAAAGATTTAATCTTTTTTCTTTCTTTCTTTCTTTCTTAGTTTTCTCCTATCTCTGAACCAGAACTATCAACTGGTATCAGAGCTCCCACGATCTTGAGAGCCAAAGATAGATTCTTGAAGCCTTTTTCATGGTCCGATCAAAGATGGAAGCCAGATTGGAGTCTTTGGAGAAGACATTTGAAGAATGGAGGCGAAATCTTGCAGAAGAACAAGAAGTAAGGATAACAAGACAAGAGTTGAGCGATGCAAGGTTGAAAAGAGTGGAAGAACTGCTGGAAGCCAAAGTGAACTAACCGAATAGAGGGCTAACCCCAGAATCATCCACGAACGCTGGAGAAAGAAGGGGAAATGGGCCAGAGACAAAAGCGGTAGAGGGGAGAATTAGAGGAGTAATGGAAGATCGTTGGAGGAAAATGAAGATTCCACTGTTTGCAAGAGAAGACACCTATAGGTGGGTGAGCCGTTTGGAAAGGTACTTTCAGATTAAAGGGGTGAGTGAGATAGAAAGGTTGCAAGCAGTCTTGATAGCCATGGAAGGTAAGGCCCTTAACTGGTACTAGTGGTGGGAAGCCAATTCTCCAAACCCCACTTGGGAAAGATTAAAGACCGTAGTAATCTGGTGTTTTCAGCCCTCCATGATGTAGAATCCTTACGAGCTGTTATTAGGCCTGACACAGACCAGCATAGTGGAAGATTTTAGGGAGAATTTTGAAATATAGGTAGGACCTTTGAGAGGAATAGATCTAGAATACCTCAAGGGCATCTTCTTAAATGGGCTTAGAGAGGAGATTACGACTGAGCTCAAGCTGCACCCAGCAACAACCTTAGAAGACATGATGAACATTGCTCAAATGATAGATGAGAAAAATTAGGCTCTATCCAGAAGTGGGGGGGCGGGGATGTAGACTTTCAGCAAACCAGAGTTTAAAGGACCACCAATAACTAGAACAGTCTCTTATGAGGTAGGAAGCAGAGGGAATTCCCAAGTAGGATCACCAAATGGCAACAGAACAACTGAATCTACTAGCAATAGACCCGTTGGAGCAGAAAGAAGCAGAATAGGAGGATTTAGGAAGCTGTCTGATGCTGAATTACAAAAGAAAATCAAGAAAGGGCTATGTTTTAGATGTGATGAGAAGTTTGGCCCAGATCATAAATGCAAGAACAAGCAATTCAGAATAATGTTGGTAAAAGAACAAACTGATAAGGAGGAAATAATTGAACAAGAGACTTCAGGAATTTTGGAGCAACAAGAGGACAGTTATAAGGTCATATAGCTCTCCCTAAACTCAATGGTAGGCTTCACTTCGAAAAAAAATCCTAGAAGTTGTGAGGCACCTTAGAGAGTTTTAATTGACCGTGGAGCCTCCAAGAACTTTATATCCAAGGAGCTGGTAGAGGATCTCCAATTACCTACGGTGAAAACACCTACTTACTTAGTGGAAGTAGGGGACAGACATAATGTGGAATGTCAAGGCATGTGCAAGGGCTTAATATTGCAATTGCAGAATATGGTAGTCCAACAGAATTTCTACTTATTCAACCTGAGAGGAGTTGAAGTGGTCTTAAGCCTAGAATGGCTAGCAGGACTAGGGGAAATAAAAGCTAATTTCAAAAAATTATTGTTACAAGTAAAAGCAGGGGAAGGAATACAAGAGATAAAGGAGATCCAACACTGTCCAGGGCTCAAATCTTCATTAAATCATTAGAGAAAGCCCTAAAAAGTGAAAAGCACGATTTTTTGCTGGAATATAAAGTGGTAGCAGAGGAAAAAGAAGATATTAAATAGCCCCAACAGCAGTGGAGACCATCTTAGATGAATTCAATGATGTATTCCAAGAACCCGAAGGGTTACCATTAAATTGGAAGCATGATCATACTATCAACTTGAAGGGAGGAGCAACCATCCCTAACATCAGACCTTACAGGTATCCCCACCATCAGAAATCAAAAGTAGAGAAGCTAGTAAATGAGATGTTAAAAGCTGGAATTATTAGACCTAGTACCAACCTATATTCTAGCCCTATTATTCTAGTCAAAAAGAAAGATGGAGGATGGCGATTCTGCGTGAATTACAGGGCTCTTAACAAGATCACAGTGGTTGATAAATTCCCTATTCCTGTCATAGATGAATTGTTGGATGATTTAGGAGGTGTTGTTGTATTTTCTAAAATAGACTTGAAATTTGGTTACCACCAGATTCGCATGAAGGAGGGAGACATTGAGAAGACAGCCTTTCACACGCATGAAGGACATTATGAGTTCTTAGTCATGCCATTTGGCTTGACTAATGCACCATCTACATTTCAGTCACTAATGAATGAAATACTGAAGCCTTACTTAAGAAAATTTGTTCTAGTCTTCTTTGATGATGTCCTAATATACAGCCCTAATGACAAAGCCTATTCAGCGTACTTAAGGATTGTTTTGTAGACACTTAGGGAACATGCCTTGGTTGCTAACAAAAAGAAATGCGTATTTGGCTAGCCTAGCCTAGAATACTTGGGCCACATCATTTCGGCTGAAGAAATAGTAGCTGACCCAAAGATGTAAAAGGATTAAGGGGATTCCTAGGAATAATTGGATATTATAGGCATTTTGTCAAAAACTATGGCCAAATTGCTAAACCTCTGACCCAATTATTACAAAAAGATAGTTTCAAGTGGAGTGAAGAAGCCCAAACAGCCTTTGAAAAATTGAAGACTGCAATGACTCTACTGCCAATATTGGCAGTCCCAAACTTTTCTAAACCATTTGTGGTAGAAACAGATGCTTCTAGTAAAGGGATAGGTGCAATTTTACTACAAGAAGGCAAACCATTAGCCTTCCTGAGCCAAGGGTTGTCTGAAAAAGCACAAAACCAATCAGTATACGAAAGGGAATTAATGGCTGTGGTAATGGCAATTCAAAAGTGGAGGCATTACTTAATGGGGCAGCATTTTACTATAAGAACAGATCAACAAAGTCTGAAGTATTTCAATGAACAACGCTTCCCAAGTGAAGAACAATTCAAATGGACCTCCAAACTGATTGGTTTTGACTTTGAAATTCAATATAAAGCAGGGAAGGATAATTCAACAGCAAATGCTCTCTCTAGGAAAATGACATTTGCAGCTGTGACTATATTAAAATGTCTTGAATTAGAGAACTAGATAGAGGAAATACATAAGGATGAGAAGCTGAGTAAATTCATCAGAGACCTATTGATTGATCCTAACTCTTATCCTAGATATCATCTTCAAAGGAACAGGCTCTTTTTCAAAGGGAAGTTGGTGCTGCCAAAGACTTCTCCTCATATTCTAACTCTTCTAATCGAGTTTCATAGCTCTCCAGTGGGGGGCCATTCAGGGTTTTTCAGAATATACAAAAGATTAGCAGCTGTGCTATATTGGGAGGGCATGAAACGAGATATTCAACAATTTGTAAAGGCCTGTGATGTTTGCTAAAGAAATAAATATGAAACCTTGGCACCCGCTGGACTCCTACAACCTCTACCCATCCTACAACACATTTGGATCGAAATTTTCATGGATTTCATTGGTGTATTACCTAGAGCTAAAGGGAAAGATACTATAATGGTGGTAGTTGACAGATTCACCAAATATGCCCATTTTTTAGCCTTTAACCATCCTTTTATAGCTAAGGATGTTGCTACTGTATTCCTAAAAGAAGTAGTAAGGCTTCATGGGTTCCCTACATCAATTATTTCTGATAGAGATCAAATCTTCCTTAGCAAATTCTGGAGAAAACTGTTCCAATTGGTAGGAACTCAACTCAAGTTTAGCTCAGCATACCACCCCCAAACAGATGGGCAAATAGAGGTGGTTAATCGTTGTTTAGAAACATACCTAAGATGTTTGACAGGAACAAAGCTAAAACATTGACCAGACTGGCTAAGTTGGGCAGAATTCTGGTTCAACACTAACTACAGCAGCACAACTAAAATGACTCCCTTCAAAGCTCTTTATGGATGTGATCCTCCTATTCTCCTAAAAGGAACCACTATTCCCTTTTCAGTGGAGGAAGTTAATAAACTAATTGCTGATAGAGACAATATGTTAGCAGAACTAAAGGCTAAACTTCTCAAAGCTCAAGATCGGATGAGAGCCTAAGCTAATTAGCACCGTAGAGAGGTAAACTTCTAAGCAGGAGACTGGGTTTACCTCAAACTACAACCTTACCATCTTAAATCCTTAACTAAGCACCTAAATGAGAAACTCTGCCCACGATTTTATGGTCCTTTTCAAGTGACGGATAGGATTGGACAGGTTGCCTATCGCCTATAACTTCCAGACAACTGCCTTATACCCCTTGTCTTCCATGTATCTCTTCTAAAGAAGGCTTTACCTCCTCACACTAGTCCCCAACCTTTACCCCTTATGCTCTCCAATGACTGGGAATTACAAGTCACACCAGAACAATTATTAAACACTCGTGAGGGACCTAATGGAGAGCTAGAAGTCCTCATTAAGTGGCTTCATTTATCGGAATGTGACAACAGCTGGGAATTCGCAGCCACCATCCAAGGCACTTTTCCTAATTTCCACCTTGAGGACAAGGTGCCACTTTTAAGGAGTATACCTCCAATTAAAAAGGTCTATGTTAGAAGAAATAGGAGGGAAAGGGAATAACAGAAAAAACAGAATAACAGAATTCTGTTAAGCAATAGAATGTAGAAACAGAAGCACAGAACATTACAAAAAGGGAGAGACTGTGAGAGAAGGGAGTAGTGAGTTTCTAGGAAGGAGTTATAGGGAGAGAACCAGGTCTCTCGGATCACCTGGGCTTGTAAGCATTCAGTCCTTGGTCAGTGAGTGTTGCTGATTGGGACCTCATTCTTGGCAATAAAGATTCAATCTTTTTTCTTTCTTTCTTAGTTTTCTCCTATCTCTGAACTAGAACTATCAGAAACTAAGGATGAAAGGTAGAATCGCCAAAACATAAAAAAACCAGAGTAAAATCCATAAACTAGATCTACTGCATAAAATTACAACTTTTTATCAGAAATAAAAATGAAGAATATCACCATGGATAACCGTATTATACCTTATGAAAAGTTAAGCATCAAGGAAAATCATATCTATGGAATCATCGAATAAAAGAGCAACAATGGCAGAACAAGAAGAATATAGAAATTACTTGAAAAGGAGTCAAAAGTAATCACCGGAAGGAGCAAACCACCCACTGAGAGAACTTGTTGCACTAGAAAGCTCCAAAGAAAACACAAGAAAATGATGGAAAGTGAGAGAAAATTAAAAAGAATTAGGAAGCCAAGTTTATATGTGATCCAGTCTAATAGGTATAACTTGAGGTACGAAATCAAAGGATAAGATTGATTTAGAACCATTGCAATGGATGGCTGAGATTAAAATCCAAGTTACTCGTCATCAAGATACACGTAAGATACGCATAGATAATTATACCATCCTCATGATTAATGCACGAGCTAGCAGAAAGGGTTGATGGCACGTTATCGAGGGAATGGCGTCCTCATACATAGGCCGGTCCAATTGTCGTAAAAAAAAGCTTTCGAACAAGTGGGAGAAAGGAGGCAAGTGATAATACCTGATTTGGTCAAGCGGCCCAAGCCCACCAACCTTAGCTAGAAACAACAAAACTATCCTCGGCCCAATTTACTTCTCTAAAGAAGAATAAAGACCTAGCCCAATACAACTGGCCTGGCGTGATCAGCTTAATATAATGAAACAACCCATATTAACGCAAAGCCAGCCCAACATCTGAGCAAGTCCAATCAGTATAGAATACACCCCTATGCATATGTGCCATGTTAAAATTTTATCGAAAAGGTGAACATTCATGCCCTTGAGCAATTAGCTCATCATTGAGGTTTCCTTAAACTGTCAAGACCATGTGTATACCCTTATTGGCCTTTCAAATTACACCAAATACCTTTTTCAAACCCCTCAAAGGTTATATAAAGTTAAGATATGAGTGCTTTTTCTCCGAGCTACTTGTATGACTATTATTTTACTAAAACATTATTGACTTAAGCATTCGACTATTAAATTTGTTGAAATAAATCTAGATTTGTGGGCAGATTTGTGATTCTGCAAAAAAAAAAAAAATTAAAACTTATAAGATACAAATTTATTTAAATATAAACCTACAATAGTTTAATCTGCTAAACCTATACAGGTCAAATGGATAGTTCACAGATGAGTTCATATTTTTTTTTATTTTTACTTTTTCATCTTTTAAATAAACTAACACACTATACAAATTTTTATATAACTAATTCAATACTAATTTTCAAAATTAATTTTTATCTTTCAATTCAATCCAACTTAAATAAATTAATTTTAAGTTAATGGCTTAATTCTCGATTAATAATTTAAATTTAACAAGTTTTTATTTTACTTTATTTAGTTTTCAATTATTAGCGTGAATTAAGAATATATTAAATATATGATGTTTGAATTTATAACTGTTATTTTAAATTTAATTTTTTAAAAAACCTTAAAAATATTTTTTTTTAAGAAAATGAAAAAGCCAACGGACCCAATGCATGAGTCCGCAATTTGCAAATGTTCAAACTTTCATTGTGGGAGTTTGCAATTTTTGCAAATTGGATTCGGTCTAGTTCGTTTATGGTTGGTCTTCACAAATTGATCCGCGAATTAAGTGAATGAGTTTGTTTAACAACTACACGAAGTATACACAATGGACACCCCCTTTGTTGTGTACACCTTATATTTGTTCGTTTGTTTTAGCAAACCGATCAATCTATATTGAAAGGCCGACCGAACAAGTTGGGAACTACAAATAAAAGAGTGAAACAGTACTTTATCCTTAATGCTTGGGTTTATGTCTCTGAAGAATTTAATATTTCTAAAATAATAAAATTTAATATAAATTACGATCTCTCCTCTCCTAAAGTTTAATTTAAATACATCCCATCCCCTCATTTTTCAAAATTGTTCCAAATCCCCCTTGTACTATGTGTAGTAGCTACGCTCCTTTGCCTTATCGTTAAAAAACCGTTAATATCATTAACGGTTGACCAATTACTTTAGTCATTGCAACTCTTCAAATGGAACACCTTCTTTATTCCAAAGAAATAAACAATTTTGCCCTTTCATGATTTTGGAAATTTAATCGCCCGTTGACAGGAATTATCTTGTTCCAGTTACTCCAGTTATCTTCAATTCTCTTTTCTCCCTCTCTTTATTAATGCTTTTAACATATTCCTATCTTACTTATTAGATTTATTTTTAATTTTTGCTTTCAAAATATTTTTATGATATTTTATTTGTTATGTTAGGTTTTCTCGTAAAACAATATTTTAAATACTGTTTATATATATATATATATATATATATATATATATATATATATTAATTTTCTCTTCTCTCTCCAATTGCTTTACAAAATCTATACTACTACTTTTTATTTTTTTACATTTAAAATATTTTTGCATGTTTTTTTTGCGTTAAAATTTTACTTTTAGAAACAATATATTTACTTGCATTTAGATGAACAATAAATCAATGTGAACTATATTTCTTATTGCTAAAAATATTTAAATATCACTGAAAGTAATAATATGTAAATTATTTGATGTATATATATTAATTAGTTAAAACTAAAAACATCAATTTACGTTTTAACACAAAGTAATATCTTTCTTAAAAAATTAATTATTTTATTTAAGATTGTTTTGTATTTTTTGATTAAACTAAAATTAATTTTTGTACTGATTAATTATTAATTATAATTGATATTTATAGTCCCATTATCCTCGCAAACGGGGGCCGGGATGCCTATAAAAATTCGTACATACCGAAATACGTATTCTTATTAACGTTTCATATATTTTTTCAAAGGTATGTATTTTACAAGTTTTCAAATAATGTATTTTGTTCTTTTGTATTTAAAAACCAAACTCTATTTTTTTAAAAAAATAACAGTAACGCTACAGAGGGAGTTTGACGTCATAAGAAATTAAATATTTTTAGCATTAGATTGTATTTAAGGTATTGATATTTATATTTTTAATCATCATTTACTTATTTTGAGACTGGAAAAATAATAACTAAACAATAAGGCTTCGTTTGGTACATTACATGGTATATTATAAGGATAAGTGATTGGTATAATATAGTATAATACAATGTTTGGTCTGTAATAGTATAAAATAAATATTTGTATATAATTATCCTATTTTTTATTTTTATGATAAATGAGAAAGATAGGGGAATAATTAAATTTTTCTAATTTTAAAATTTTAATATTTATCTTAATACTGTACTATTTACCCTTATTCTCTTCCTTAAGAAGTGGATAGTATTATATGGACAATGGAAGTAAATATATAAAAGAAGACTTTTGAATTAATTATATAATTCATTTGAAATTTACAAATAAGTCTTGATATGCAAATGAAACATAAAACATTTAACCTCTTTAAGCATCCATGTCCCCCTAACATTATAATTAAAATAAGCAAGTTCTTACTTCACAATTTCCGATTTTTCTTTAATCTAGATTTGCTTTTAGAAAACAACACGTGCTAACAAATAAATGTTCTCTCCTGAAGTTCTTAAATTGAGAAGCTGAAAGTAGATAGTAGATTATTAAGGCCACGTTATTACTGGAAAAAAAAGGGATTAGAGACCACATCATTCCGGGACCCATGGGTGGGAATAGTCTATTTTTGTGGCGGGGCGAAAATCTTAAGTCAATTGGACATTATTATCTCTTTAATAAAAAATACATATCAATGCAATAACATTTCATATCTTTATATTTTTTTCTTGTTTCAATTGCAATTCTAAATTCTATTAGGTATTTTTTTTAAGGTATTCAATTGAACTTATTATGAGTGAATAAAGAATTCAAGAGAAAGAAACTAGAAGTGAATGAAAAATAAAAGTAGAAGGAAAAAAATGATGAGAGAGGAAAAGAGTTTTTTAAAGAATATTGACAAAAATTGTTTATAAAATTTTTTTAATTTAATGAGGAATTAATCTCAAATGAAATTAAACTCTTATAATGAAAGGATATAGAGGTTAGTTGAGAGCTATTAGTGTAAGTAATATTTAATGTCTTTTAAAGATTTTGTACTTTTTATTGCATTTGAAATTTAATTTCTAATCTTTGTACATATGAGTCTAATGATTTAGTCATTTCTTCATTTACAAAATAAAATAAAGATTAAATTAAATAAGGGTCAAAAGTTTAATTTAATTAAATAATTTACTTAATTTATATTGAAGAATATTTGACAAATAAATTTATAGTCATATTATTTTTCCTGGATAAAATATGACTTTATTAAATATGGAAATATTGGTAAAACATCTTATGTGCTATATAAATTTTTTGGAGGGATTAAATAAAAAATTAACATTTTTATTAACAAATTTACATATTATGATATAAAATTAAAAATCTAAGGAGGTTAAAGTTTCTTCACTTTTTGCCTAGACTTGAATAATCTCATCAATATATTCTTCTTTATTCCAGCTATTAATTACTCTCTCCAAACTTAATCTTAAATTAGAAATTAAAAAAGCTAAAGTAAAAAAAATAAAACAAAAAAAAGAGAAGAAGCCAAAACATAGAAATGAAAGAAAAATATAAATGACCTACCTAAATAAAAAAATAAAGAATTTTTTCACTCTACTTTATAAAGCCCAAAAATAGCTATTTCATTGGCTTTGTAATGGAGAAAAAGATGGATTTAGAGTTTTATATAATGTTTTGTCTTGAATTAGAGATAAAAACAAGGAAAAATGGTGAATAATAAGGGTTAAATAGAAATTTTCTGCTAAGGAGTGGCAGTGTTAATATCAATTACTAATAAGGGAAGGGAGTGTATTTTCCCAAACAGGAGGAGAACTGTGTGTAATTAATCCTAACTTTAGGGGAGGTGAATACAATTTATCCTTACATGTATCTTAGAGGCCATTACATTCCATAAAAGGGAGATAGAGGAGCTAGACTTGCTTCAGCTTGATATGAAAAGGAGGCTATTAGGAAAGGGATTTTTATTTGTTCTGGTTCTGGAGGATATTTGGAATGAAAAATATGTGGATTGGGATAATCTGCGCAATTTTCCCTTGTATCAATTGTAATAGTGATCCCGGCAAGCAAAAAGGTTGCATCATTCATGAAAATTGTTCCACTTCTTCAGTTGAGGGCATTTGTTTGACAAAGATTCTTGGGCTTTGTTCGCCAAACATGCATTTGATTATGAAGGTTATAATGTGAACCCAAGTTTGGAGAAAATTGGCAAGGACATTGTCAATAAATGTAGAGTATTGTAAAAATACTTGGAGGTGTCTTATGATCAAAGGTTAGCATTGGAGACTGGCATATAATTCTCTATAGTGACATGTGGAATCTCTCAGAGAATGAGAGCAAAATTGTTACTGCTTTGGGGGTAAGCTATTACTATTTACTTTCATATCTAAAACGGTGCTTTACTTATTGTTCTATGTTTCCTAAAGATTATGAATTTGAGAAACAGGAACTAATCCTACTGCGGATAGTTGAGAATTTTTTACAACTACAGAAAGAAAATGAGAAATTAGAAAATATTAGTGTTGAATACTTCTGTTATCCAGTTTCAAGATCATTTTTTCAAATCTCCAGCAATCGGGGTGGTTGTTATGTTATGCATCACCTCATTCATGACTTTGCAGAATTTGTTATTGGTGAAATTTACCTTGCTTTTGATGCTGACAATGTGCAAACATGCCCGGAAGAACCCATCATGGTTTTTTGTGAGACAAAGAATTTACGTACTTCTCTGCCAATTTATACAGACAATTATGGATTGTTGCCTTTACATGAAAGAGTATCTCAGGCTATTTTGTTAGAGCTTAGACGCTTAAGAGTCTTATCCTTCTCTAGATATGGTACAATTGAAGTTTTTCCTAATACAATTGAGGAATTAATTCATCTTTGGTGTTTGGACTTGTTTGGGACTAAAATGAAGAGTTTGCCTGCCTCTGTTTGTGGCTTGCACAACCAGTAAACACTAAGCCTCACAGATTGCCTTTACTCAATCATGTTAACTGAAGATTTGCATCATCTAGTCAACTTATGGTATCTTGACATTTGAAGAACTGGATTAGAAGGGATTCCAAGAAGGATTGGTGAAATGAAAAATCTTTAATTCTTAAGTGATACTATTTTTGGCAAAGACACTTGCATTTCAGATTTGAGAGGACCTGCAAATCTTGGCAAATCACTTGCCATTAGTAGGTTAGAGAATACCAGAAGTGTTTTAGAAGCAATACCTTGAACATCTAGAGTTGAGTTGGAGCTCCACATATTGCAGTTCAGTTCCACATGGGGTAGAAATAGAAATTATTACAAAATCAATTATACAATGAATCCAACATGGATACAAAAATGTTTTTGGAATTCCTAGAAGATATTTTAGAATTTTTAGAAACATTGCACCTATTCATCAGGAAACTTAAAGGATTATATAGAAACTCTACATAGACAGATATTTTTAGAAAATTTAGGATGAAAATACCCTAGAAAAACCCCTATAAATACCTCCCAAAGTTGTAGTTATGTATCCAAAGTTGAATAGAATTTCATTGTTCAATTGAGAGTTCTCTCTTTCTTCTTCTTCTCCAATTGGCTCTCGAGTCATTTTGATATTAAAACTGGTTTATCTAACTTCTTGCGTAAGTGTTCGAGTCAGAAATGATTGAAATTTTTCTTGATTTCGTACTTCAACAACTACTAGTGTCCAAACCCTAATTTTCAATTAGTTTTTTAGCAAAACAACACTAAAGACAAGTTCAAAGTGGTCCAAAATGCCGTACTGCAAAATTTCATGGTGAATGGAGCAACCACGCGCTTTTATGTGCTATTGTTGAAGTCCCATGCATCAGCCACTCGCAACATGTGCCACATGTGCTTGACTGAGGTTGAAAACAACCACGTCAGTGCCATATCAGCCACTTTACGAGTGCTAAGTGTTAAAGAATGCTAAGTCAACATACCTAGTTAGCCACTTGATGTTGGCTACAAAGTCATCACTCAAGTGCACAATCAGCATCATGATAGCCATGTGTCCTCTTGTCCACATCAACAGCCCCGTCAACAGATTTTTCTATAATTTGGAATTGCCTCTCAACTTCCTCATATTTCTAATTTGACCCCTATTGTTCTTAAAATTACAAGATATTCCTAAACTTTTCATTAATTTTATTTTAACCCTAGAATTTATCTGTTATTATAAAATCCCCTCACACCTGATCAAAATTTAATTTTAAATCTTAAACTTTGTCTAATTATTACAAATAGCCCCTAAATTTTCTAGAAATTTAACTTTAATCCCATAACCCATTATAAATTATCAAAATGCCATCAAGAAGGCAAAACAAAAAAAATATCCAAGAGATTAAGATTAAAGAAATGTAGAGATAGATTCAACAACTACAAGAAATTGTTAATACCTAATAAGATTTACTGAATCAGAGAAGGGATCCAAAATATAATTTTAACAATAGTAACTATTCTTTAGCAAGTAGCAGTTGTCCTTGAAGGTAGCCAACCAAAGTTAGTGATATTAAAGTTAACATTTTAGAGTTCAAGGTAAAGCTTCAACTAGATGAATTTATAGACTAGCTTTAAATAGTTGAAAAGATGTTCAAATTGAAAGACATACCAGATGAGCAAAAGATTAAAATTATTGCTATCAAGCTAAAGAAACATGCTTCCATCTGGTAGGAAATTTCAAAGAAGAAATGAGAATGTGAAGGAAGAAGCAAGATTGATATATGGGAGAAAATGTGATGAAAACTTATGCGTAAGTTCCTACCTAATCACTATTATTACAATAACTTTGTTTAGTTGCAAAATCTTCATTAAAAATTCCTATCTATGGAAGAATACATTAGAGAATTTGAGAAATTGATGATGAAAAGCGATATTCAAGAGAAAAAAGAGCAGATTATTGCCTACTACCTTGGGAGTTTGAACTTTAAGATTGCCTAATTAGTTTAATTTCAACAATACTGGACCTTACATGGTGTAATCCGACTTGCTATCCGAATTGAGAAATAACTTTCCAAAAAGCCCACATTCCAACTGTCCTTCTCAAGAAACTCTACTAAAAAAACTCAAACCATACAACCTAATACCAAAAACAAAACCCCACTTAAACTTACCAAAGAAGCTAACCTTAAAACACCTACTAAACCTAAACCATCTAAATGTTTCAAATGCCAAGGATATGGCCACATTGCATTAGATTGCCAAAATAGAAAAGTTATTACTATCATTGAAGGAGAAATTAAAAAAGTATCAAAAGAAGAAGAGCTTAAGCAGACATAAGAAGAATTCAATTAGGCTAGAGGTGAAGCCAAGCTGCTGGTATCCTTAATATCTAAGGTTAGAAGTTTGAAGGTTGTAGTAGATGCTCTCAATAGAAGACACACTTTGCATTCTTTTAGAAAATGCCTATTCGAAGTGGTGTATGATACTTATCCCTTTAGCCCATTTAATTTAACACTAGCTTTTGTTAGCCATTAGTACAATGCAGTTGTAGAGCAAAGAGCAAAGAAGATCAAGAAGCCTCATGAACAAGTGCATATAAGAATTTAGAAATAGAGTTCAAAATATAAAGCTCAAAGAACAAAATTTGATGATAGTATACTTTTAAGGAGGGAGACTTGGTATGGATACACTTGTAGAATTCAAGAAGCCTCACGAACAAGTCCATGTAAGAATTCAAAACAGAGTTCAAAATATAAAGCCTAGAGAACAAACATCGATGATGGTATACATTTAAGGAAAGAGACTTAGTATGGATACATTTGCAAAAAAAGAGACTCTCAAATCAGCCTATTGCTAAGTTATCTCTAAAAGTAAAAGGACTATTTCGAGTTATGTAGAAGATCAATGACAATGCTTACAAGATAAAGCTACTAGACTCTTATGGTGTTTCCACTATCTTCAACGTTACTAATCTTCATACTATGAAGAAGATAACTAGCCTCGAGGCCAAGTCTCGTCAAACTTTGGGAGAATAGTATAAATTCAATTATACAATGAACCCAACATGGATATGTTTTAGAGTTTTCTAGAACATGCTTTTAGAATTCTTAGAAGATATTTTAGAGTTTTTAGAAACATTGCACCTATTCATCAGGAAACTTAAAAGATTACATAGAAACTCTACATAGGGAGATTTTTAGAAAGTTTAGGATGAAAATGCCCCTAGAAAAATCCCTATAAATACCCCCTAAAATTTGTAGCTTTGCATCCAGAGTTGAATATAATTTTATTATTCAATTGAGAGTTCTCTCTCTCTCTTTTTCTTCTCCAATTGGCTCCTAACCCAAAAATACTTGACAATTTATAGCATCGAACAAGCTTGGAAATTCTCACCATCAAAAACTACAGTGGCTTAAACTTTCCAATTTGGATAGGTCAAAATTCTTACAATAATATGATTTCTGTCTCTCTTTACAGCCGTGATTGTTTTGAATTGCCACCATTTGGGCAACTACCTTCTTAAGCATCTGATTGTTCATGGTTTTCAAAAGTAACCGTTGGTCCCGGGTTCTATAGAAATGATGGATTTTCTTCAATGTCATCCTTTGCATCCCTTGAAATTTTGAAGTTCACTGATTTGGAACATCACTTTCCTTCCTTGGAAAAGCTTCTGATTATTGGTGCGAGCAACTGGTTTCTTCTCTCCCAACATCTCCTGTAATTAAGGAACAAGCAAGACATGAAAGTGAAAATCCAGCTTTGAGGGAGATACTAATTTCACTGTATGCTTTCAAAGTTTCGGGTTGCAACCTCGTGAATTCTATTTTTGAATCCATGATGCACACAGCAAAGTCACTCGAGCATTTAGACATCTCTGATTGTTCTACCGCTTTATCATTTGCCGCAGGCTGTCTGCCAACTTCATTAAAAACTTTGGTATTCAAGAACAGCAGTGACTTTTAAGTTCCCATGTTCCAATCTCACCAGGCACTTCAGACCTCTAAAATACGTTATATACGTCGTGACTTAGTCAAATCCTTCCCAATGGACGCATTCCCATTTCTCAAGTTCCTCTACGTAGAAGGGTGTGAAAATCTTGCGTCTCTTTCAGTTGCAGCTGGCACTCTTGAGCATCTAGATAGTATTGCCATTATTCGGTGTCCCAAGTGTGCATCGTTCCCTGAAGATTGCGAGAATTACAATCTTTGCTTAATCATATGAAGAGCCTTCTTCCAGCTCTGACTGAACACTTCATAATTGATTGTCCTGAAATTGCGTCCTTCCCTGAATTGGGTTTCCCATCAACTTTGAGCTCGCTTGTCATTAAAAATGGTCTGGCACTTTTTGCAAAGAGGATGGAATGGAATTTGCCAAGTCTAAACCCCCTCAACGTTTCCGGCATGTATGACATAGTTGAGTCCTTCCCGGAGTACGGTTTGCTGCCTGACGCACTCTCCTATCTGTCAATTGAGAAAATTCTAATGATCAAGTTGGGTTGCAAGGAGCTTTATTGTCTTACTTCTCTCAAACACTTAAGGATTGCAAACTGTCCCATGCCGGAGTCCATCAACATTTGCACTCGTTAGCTATCAACTCCAATTTCTTGCTTGCAATTTCAATGAACAATTTTTCCAGAGCTAGCCTTCGCAATGCTTTTCGTGTCTGGATGCATTTCAATTAATTAATCATCAAATTTCATTACAATTGAAACATTGTACATCAGTGATCTCCAATGAACAACATTGACTCTTGTGATTACAGCTAAAAATGACATCTACAACTTAAATAATTAAGCATTTTTCTTGATTATATTTTCTTTAAAGGAACCTGGAAAACCTGCATTCACGAGGTCTTCCCTGAGGAAACCGCTTATAATCTTTGCAGTAATTATAAATCATGTAATATTTTTGTACCCATATGAGCCTTCTTTTGCCATTAGCATTCAATCCTTGTGTTTGCCAACTATTACCACCAGAAGCGCTTTTCGAGTTTAAATCACAAGAAGATGATGAGCCCTTGGACCAAACACAGGCTTCAGCTTTGAAGTTGCTGTAGTAGGCTTTGAAAGGAGCAAAGGACCAATTGGTTTTCTCAAGACCTCCTCTTGTTGCCCATTGATCTGCGCTCCATAGACTTGAATACAGCCTCATTGGTTGATTGTTGGGAAAGGGAACTCCCCTGGCTTCATTGTTGTTGAAGACTCTAAGAGGGATATTATCTACCAAGAAACTGTATGCAAAAATGGACATTAGGAGAGTGAAGAACTAAGCTTTTTAAAATCTGTGTTAGCAATTAGGATAATATCTTGCAAGAAGAACAGATACAACTCACATGATGCGCTGTGGGTTCCATACAATAGAATATGTGTGAAATTGTTTTGTTGGATCGAACCAAAGATAGAACTGCTGCTCTTTGTCACCTTTTCCTTCAACGTACACATTGGTGTGCACTATATATGGCTCTCCACTAATGTTTCCCAAGAATTCAAAATCTATTTCATCGTGATTTGGTCCTTGTGAAGATAACTTCAACCCAAAACAACATTAGCAATTGGCAGAATTCACAAAAAATAACGTGAAAAATACAATTTTCAGGAAAGTAGCAGATGAGCGTATTATCTCGTTGAGCACAAATTTGCAAATGTGAAAAATTGCTTACTTGTAGGAAAGAAAACTTCAATGAGGAAGTTTTAATTCTTTTTGTTAACCAAACAAACAATTCGAAAAGTTCATGAAAAAAATTTAATTCCTACAAAGGACCCCTAAATAACAAAAAAAGAATAAAAGAAATAGCTTAATGAATGGTTTTATTAAAAGATGACAATATGTCTTTTTGGTAATAGTGCCAGCTAATTAACTCACGTAGAACGCCGTGACGGTTCCAGCGGAGTTACCGGAAACTAGCTTGAGCTGCATGTCAAATCTTCCAAACAGGTACTCATTTTTGGATTGGAAGCCAGAGCCTGAAGCCTTATCAAGAGTGAGGGTCAGAATCTTGCCATCTTTTAGTATGCATGCACGATGATCACCCCAGGTGATGTCAACCTGTTCGTAGAAATTACCAGCAGAAGTGGCAATGCGGAGGCACATACCGAAAGAGATCAGCAACAGAGGTGAAAATAATGCGTGAGAACTCATCATGGAATCGCTATTTTGAAATTGAATCCTCCTGGGGTCCTTTATGTAAGTGTGAGGAATCATGATCTTGATCTTTACGTATACAACAGGATGCTTCATACAATGAAGTACAGAAGGAAGAGTGCTGGCAGAAACATGATTAATTTATTGGCTTGATTGGTATGAATATTTGGTATTGGGTTGGGATTAATTTCTAGAGTGCTTTAGGGAACCCTCCATGCATTGCGTACATTTTTATATGTTTGTAAGTATATAAATGTCCTAATAAGTTAAGATATCTTAAAATTTTTGTAGGATAAGTCCTTTTTTTCTTTTTTCCTAGTGTGATATTAGAAGGTAGAGTGAGGTTACTTCCATGCTCACTTTGGGAAGGGAGATTATATATCCGTCTTTTACATAGGATCGGCAATTCACCGCATGCATTTATATTTTATGAATGCAAAATAATCCTTTTTAGGATGATTAAATTTTACATCCTTTAATTTTGAAAAATTGTAAATCATCCTTTAAAGTATATAAAATTTGAAATTAATACTCATTGTGAATTTAATTTATCATTTTATTAAATTATTTATTTTTTAATAATATTTTTAAATAAGAATCATAATATTATAGTATATTATTTTATTTTATTATTTTTTTAAAAAAATCACGGTTATAAAATTAATAGAAATTAAATTAGAAATAAAGAGTTTTAATTGAATAATAAAAAATGAATTGCGAAATTATACATAAAAAATAACAAAATTAATCAAAGTACTATATTGTAAATTTTTTTAAAAAATTTCATTAAAAAAATAATGTAATTTGATATCCAATGATAATTGGCTTGTTGGAGGGCGCCCCACTCTTCGCTCATTAAGGGTTGCTCTTACCATTCCACTCAAACAATGCATGCAAAAGTGAGAATTTTGCAATTTCTTGGCCACGAACATATTTTTTAGTAAGTTAAAAATTACATCAAATGTCATGTTTAAGCCATTAAGTAATTAGATTGTCACACTCTAAATTTGATTGATCCAAGATAGCTATAAGGCATGAATCGTGTGGTTAAAAAGACTAATCATAATTATCTAAGTAGTAAAGCAAAGTCCCTTATATATCATATCTAAATTTCAAATTTTAATATATGTGGAGTCTTACAATCTTCCTCACACAAATAGTTTAATATTCTTGTTAGACCCATAAAATTTTATGAATCAAAATCTACACTAAATAAAATAGATTTGAATTAATTAAAGTATATTCAGCTAATTATGGTTTAATATCATTTATTACACTTGAAATCTGTGAAACAACTCTTAGGCCTCAACTACTTGGCCTAAAAGACCGACAGGAGTTATTTAAGTAGGGAATTTTCATACCTTAAATATTATACTTAAATCCCGAAATAAGATAGAGGTGGAGGTATATTAAATTTGATTTATCTACACTTTCAAATTGGTACTCTACGCCTCTAAAATACTAACTTGAGCACCGTATTTTGCGCGACGGATCATGTCCAACATGTACAACTGACCATCTATCTTTTGCAGGTGATCTGCTGATCAACTTATCTTAAAGCGCATGATTTATGACAGCAAAAAAAATATATATATATTTATGATATGATTGAGAGGAAAAATGAAAAACAGAAAGTCATGTTCATCGAAAGACCTGGGTTATGAAGCTCTTTCCTTCTATCTCTTTGCCTACTCATTCATTTATATTTCTTTCAAGCAAATTATTAATAAAAATAGGTTTACTTTATTATTTTTTCTATCTTCAATTCTAAATTTCCATTCTCTTGGTTCTTTATCTGTAGCCCCCATTTCTTGATTTTCTATAAAGGTAATCTGCCTGTCTAGATGTAACTTTTCACTAACTCTTTGAAAATACATATTATGAAGTTTGAACATAAAGACACCTTTGAGTAACAAGTACGTTTGATCATATTCAATCCCAAATGGATACAGAATGTCCTTAAACTTGCATTAGCTGGCCATTTCTCTCTATAATCTATTCATCATTTTTCTTTCTATTTTCTTTTTAAGTTTTTGGTACATTTTCAATTTCTCATGTTATCACAATACTAATTTACTTCTTTCGTGTTAATCTGTCAAGTTTTTAAAGAAAAAAAATATTTTTTCATTGAGACTTGTAATTTTTATTGGAAAATAAATTTCTCAATTTTTATATATATTGAGTTCTTTGTTTCTCAATTAGCATGAGAAAATTAGAGGATTCTAAACCATTTCCATACATGGTTTTGAATTTTCCATGCATTGTTCAACTCGCAAGTTTGATTTGAGCTGAAAAAGGAGGAATGTGGATTGATAGTTAGGCAAAGTAACATGTTATACAAACTTCCCCAAGAAAGTTTGATAATATCATTATTTATTTCAGAAGTGCGTCTGTATTATAAATATATATATATATATATATATATATATATATATATATATATATATATATATATTATAAATTTAAGCAATCGTTTATTATGCCTCTTCGTTAATGTAACTTATACCTATACATATCCATTAATTTATTATGATAGATGATATCTTCTGCATGAATATAGTTATAAAATATTAAGATAGAGAAAAATATTTTATTTATTTAATATTAAATATAGAGAATATTATTATAAAATTTCACATTAATTATAATTGAATTTTAAATATGATATATAAGATACACTTCTTAGATGACTCACACTAGTTATTTACATTAGTAGATTCGTCCTAATAGCTATCTTGAACCAATATTGCTTGGGGCATAACAAATGATATCATAGTGTACATCAATCCGGTATTTCAGCTGATACAAATCTTGAGTTATAATTAGATGCATGGTATTAAAATATTATGCCATTTAAGCAACGAATATATATAGATAACAAATTTGATTATATAGCTAGATAATTTAAATTAGTCTTAAGCTTATAAGTTGTTTTGGACCAATTAAATTTGGAACGTAACAATTATGTAAAATAAATAATATTTTCTTATATAATATTTTTGAATAAAATACACAAATATTTGTTTACATATTTAATTTTTTTACCCATTTTTGCGTGTTTGGCACGTAAATATAAATGGGCCAGGTTTTTGGACAGGTGTTGCTTGTCATCGAACTAGCCAGCTAGATCATTTATTTTAACAAAACCCTGTACTCTGTACTCTGTATACTAATGATAATTTTCTCTACAGTTTTAAAGTAACATATTTGTTTACAAGACTCTATTGCCATTTCACTAATTTCGAGTTGGCTCAACCAACAAAGTTTTGACTACCTATATCTTAAATTTGATTCATGTTGTTAACAATATTAAGAAATTAGATAATCTATTAATATCATTATAAATTTTTAAAAAAGTCAGTGATATATCTAATCTTAAAATGAAACAAGTTATCTTATTTTTGAATTTTTTTAAAAAATATTATTCATACACACACATATAGAGTACATATATAGATAATGACCGGAACTAAAATTTTTAATATAGAAGTCAAATATTACAATATTAATTAAATATATATAATTTTTAAATTTAGAGGAGACAATTTAGAAATTATATATATGAATGAAAATGGATACATTAACAATTTTAGGGGATAAGGTTTCGTTTCTCTCCCTGCACCCTTGCATACAGATACACGTACATAGGCACGTTTTGAACCCTTGTTGACTATAAAATATAGAAAAATAAAGGATAATGCTTTTCTTTGATCCATTTTTTACATTTATATAATTTATCTCTAAGAATTAATTACGGATAATAATAATTAGAATGAGAAGACATGAATAAACAGTAAAAATACTGAAAAAAGAGTGGATGAATGAGAAGACAATAGTTAAGTCAAATTAAACAAAATTAATTCCGTTATACTTCACAGATACGAATATAATCCTTTTCATAATAAAGATGCAATATATATATTTGTATTAATTGAGCGGTAATTTATTTAATATAGAGATTAAATTCTTGGATTCAAATTCCAAATATAATAGAAAGAGAAGTTGCTGAAGTAACATAGACTACCGCTACATCATCATGAAATAGCCGACTATAAAGATGCAATATTTACAATATAGTGGGGCCGTTCATGTATCTACCCCGCTTCAGAATTCCAAGAGCACACATACTTTATTCAATCTTTATATTCAATTTGCAGCATCATACATAATAAACTAGACTAGATGATCGCTGCACGGTGCTAATTAATTAAATAGAAGGGTTGGTGGCTTCTCCATCTCTGATCTTCATAAGCTCTAAATATGACTTTCCGTCAAGCTTGCGACTGAAGAAATCTTTCACATATTTCTCCATTCCAATCCTTTTGAAGGTTGCGGGGTTTTGTTGGCTTGTGAGGCTTTTCACAGGTCCCATCTCTGATTCAAATTTAGGGTTAAAGAACATTGCGATAGAGATTCTTTTCTTGTCTGAATTCACTCTGACCCTGTGCTCCACGCTTTTGTACTCTCCATTGCTCATAATCTGTTGAACACACATTGGCATTATTTCGCAAATCAAATCACCGTTCCAAACTTACCACAACGGACTTATCTCTTGTTTGAAACAATAAAAAAAAAATAAAAAAGATACAATTCAATTCATGTGCAAAATTTTTTATGAGTCAAATTTCAAATAAATTAAATTTTAGTTTTAAGATTTCAAACGGGAGGTTATGAAAATTGTTCCGTTTATGGCTTATATACTCCAATTTTGGTTTAAGTTCGATTTGAGTTAATATTTTTTGTTTTAAAATGAACTCATGACTAATTTGACTTTTTAAACTTTAAATCAAGTAATTTTATATATGAGTCAACATTCAAATAAATCTAATTTAAGATAAGCCAATATTGATTCGTTGGCTTGTATCATAATATCATAATTTCATAACACCTAAGTCAAATTATTTACCAGTTTTTAAAAAGTCTACTCAGAGCAAACTCACATGCGGCGTTGAAGACGAGAATTACTGGAGTTTCAAGTTAACACAATTTAAAAAAGTGGGTAGGTTCTATTTCAAAAACCTATTTACAAGTATAAGTAATTTGAGAGGCGATAATCCGATTTTGTTGGATGGCTATTTGATACTTAATAAGATTTTGTTTTTGTTTTTCCACCGTTTTGTTTTGGTGTTGTTTGGTTTGCAAATTTGTTTTATCCAGTTTTCGTATCATGTAATTTTAGTTATGTAGTTTTATCTAAATATGTTCTCATTTATGTAAATGTTTCCAATACAATGGAAAAAGTGATTATACAATAACTAGAAGGCCAATTCTGCAGTGGGCAAAATAATATAAATACTTGTGTTTTAATTAAAGAAAAGTATGCGTACCACAGTTATAACATTTGTATTTTTTTCCCACCTGTTAGAAAGAGACAAGTATAACTTTTAATGCATATAAATATTGCAAAACTAACATATGAATAATAAAATTGACGACTAAATTCTACTTGTTTAGGTGCAAGTAAAGCAATTTTGAGTCTTTTGATTTTTTATTTTTAAAAATAATTTTCTAATTTTTAATTTTTAAAAATAGAAAAACCTATTTGACAACCTGTATTCAAAATCTATTTTTAAAAATTATTCTTTAAATGTATAACTTAAAAATAGAAAAATAAAAATAACTTTGAGTTATTTTCTGAACTTATTTTCTTATTTTAGATATTAGTTTTATAATTAAACTTATTTTCTTATTCTCTAAACTATAACTTAAAAATAGAAAAATAGAAATATTTTTTAATTATTTTTTGAACTTATTTTCTTATTTTAGATGTTAGTTTTGTAATTAAATAAAATATTTCTTTAATTTTTCTTCAATACAAAAGCAATTTTTGAAAAAAATAAAAATAATTTTTGAGAACAATTTTTAAAAACACAAAAATAAAAAATATATACAAACAGATCCTATATTAGTTTTAATTCTTATTTTATCTCACTAAAAATTAAGTTCAATTGTGAATCTCGGATATTCTCGCTTCTAATAAAAGGAAGTCAATTATCCGTTTCCAATTTTACGAGTCATATATCAGTTTTGTAAGAATTATATCCGTTAAAAATTATACTTTTTCTAACTTTAAGATGTTAAAATGATTAAAGCATTTTATATTATTTTTTGTAGAGTGATGGGCAGTGGCAACTTCTAACTAAAGTTCATAAATCGAATACATTTGTCGTAGTTGGAGCCTCCAGCTCAACTGATTTTGACCGTTGACATAGATTGTTAAGTCATGCTCTAATCAGGTTCACGTCCTCAAAAAAATGAGTAGCTGCAAGTTGTTATATTTTAATGTTTGGGTGTTGACCTGTTTACGATTATACCATAAAATGGTTTATTACATATGGGTGATGTATCATGTCAGGTTCTCCTCATTCAAGCTGTTTAATTAATTAACAGTCAAACTTTCTTAATTCATAAGATGAATACATGGATATGCATATATATATGTATGTGTGTATGTACATAACACTGAGACTAATTCCATTTGGGTCGGAGCAGTAGGTAATACTAATTCTATAAACAAGTAAATTTTTTTTTTAAGGATTTAAATTTTGATTCACTGTGAGTATAAAGCAACTTTATATTATCATTCATGGTCACTCATATATTGTAATATAAATAAAAATTATTAAAAGTTTTCCATTATTATTACAATTTTTTAATTATTATTATTTTTTTAATAATGCATCTTCTTCTTTTTCACAAATAATATAAAAAAATTTACATTAACCATTCATCAAACTTAAACTCTTTCTTGAATGAATAATTTATGTGCGTGTATTATTTAGGTCTTGTTTACTAAACAACTTATTATATTAGTGGATAATTAATTCTAGTAGTTATTAACTAATAGCTGTTTGTATTAACCAAGTAGATAATATTATGTTATTGGTTCAAACTCAAGATTTTACACATGAATTTTAAATAGATTACCATTCCTATCATTTAAAAAAAAATTTGGTAAAATCACTCATTTATTATTAGATATTTAACTACAAAATGACACATAAAAAAAAGAGTATATTTAATAATTTAGTTAATTTTTTTACCTTAATAATATTTTAAATTGTATATATTATTCATCAAATCAGTTTTGTTTTAAAAACATGCCATTATAATTTGATATTTATTAAATTTTTCTTTAAAATAAATTATTATGCTTTTTAAATCTTTTAAAAAATAAATAATTATAATTTTTTTTAGTTGCCCGTGCAAGAAGAAGGAGGAAGGAGAGTTGGAGTTCAGAGGTTTGTTTTTTAACAAAGGCATAGCAAAAATAATTGTACAATTGAAGAGTAATTTTAAACTTTTACAAACCTTTTGTAAATTAATTATCTGAAAACGTTAGGTTTCATAATATTTTTAAATTAATTAATTGAAGATTAATTAGTCAATCAAATTAATTACTTATATAATATCTGTTAATTTAGTTATAAAATTAAATTGATCTAAAACAATTTTTAAAAGCGGATAAACAAGTAATTTGGGCAACATCTTTTACATTATTTTTATATAAAAAATCCCTCTAATTTAGTTGGTATTCTTTAGTATTTGAATTCGAACCAATAAAATAAATTTCAAGTAGGAAGGAAATTGCATATAGATAAAGATGTACCTTCATATATTAACGACGAGGATGATCCAATATTATAAAATCCCTTGTTTACTACCTAAAATTTCTCATCGCTATGTCATCACACATCGAAGAAAATTTCTAATATTATATTAATATTGAAAATTCAGTATTATTTTCATATAAATATTATTTATTTTTCTAATTTAATAATTTGATTTGACAGATATTTATTTAGCAGAAAATCGGATAGTTTTAAGAAAATGAGATTATTGAATTAAAAAATAATATACTTGATAATATTTGTATAAAAGTAGTAATGAGTTTTCAATGCTAATATAATACAAGATTTTTCTTTCATACATTAGTTTGTTTATTATTGGTTTTAAAAAATGTTATAATTACCAGAAATGAGATCTGAATCAGGTTTTGAATTCTTTAAATTCATTTAATTAAATTTTACAAATTTTTTAATCCTTATGTATTTGATAATTGCTCTTAATTTGTATTTAAAATCTAATTTTAGATCCTATTTTCAGTATATATAAATTGTTAATTTGTATTTCTTTTGCCTAAACTTTGTTTATGTTTTTAATTTTTGTTATTTTGCTTTGTTTGAATTTTAATCCTAAGACTGATGAAAGAAAAGAGAAGACAAACCTCTAGGATGTCCCCAATGTTGACAACCAGGGCGTCAGAGATGACGTTCACAGGAATCCAAATCCCATCCTTCTTTACCTGGAGACCATCAACTCCGTTGACTTGGTTAAGGATTGTAATCCCCGAACCGTCTGAATGAGCAGTGAGACCCATAACCAGCTCTGGCTGGGGGCATGGAGGATAGTATGTCATCCTCACAGATTGCATCCCATCTTCAAACACTTCAACTATCTCTCTCTTCTCTATTTTTAGGGTTTTCTCCAGTAACCCCAGAAGTTTCATGGCTAGGTTCTGCAGTTCCACCACATATGAATCCAAGACAGTCCTGCAAATAAGTAAACAGGAGATATGATATTTGCTTGCATAGCTCTGCCGGATAGGGTGGTGGGGATTTGAGTTGGCGAGTGCCAATATTTTTTTCCCAGGAGTTAAATGCTAGCTGAAAGGTTTGCCAATCGGGTTATTTAAACCGGAAATGAGATTTAAAATTATGTTTCTAATATAAATTAAAAGTTATCTAGAATCGTGAAATATATCAGTAAATTTTAATCTAATAGATATAAAATACCTAAAATTTATTTTCTAATTTCATATTTAATACCTATACGTATAGCATTTTTGTGTGTTATTATATCTTTTTGCACCTTCCTTGCATCAAAGTCTCCTTTGACTTCGGAATCACGTGAATCTAATCTTGCGCTGAAATTTAATTTCAAGCAAGCAATCTGAGGCAACATAATGCTCTCACCTTTCAGTCGAAGATGATCCAATTTCCTATCAAAATCAATTGTTTCCGGAAACTCAAATTGTTACAAGAATAACTATAAATAGTTTTCTATTGCATCTCTAGCATGAAAGAAGAACAACAAAAATTGAGTTATATATATGGTTAAGGTGACAAAGTATTTCGCATGTTGTAGTAGAAAAGTTAAATATTTTATGGTGAAAAAGTACTCCTTTCCAAAGAGGTTAACCAACACTGTTCGATTCTTCTATCTCTTTCCTAGAAAGTAAGAAAAAACTCATCATAAGATTTGAGCTAATACCATGCAAATCTGTTTACAGGTAAAGTTTTAGATTCCAATTATTATAAAATTCTTTATATATTATTTGAGTGGAAGAGAATTAAGAGAAAAAAGAAGAAGTAAAACTATGTAGAAAAATAAATTTAAAATGACTAGCTAAGCTAAGCTCTGGATCTTCTTTTCTTCCTCTTCGTTTAGAGAGAGACCTGAGGGATGAAGGGAGCTCTGGGAGCAGATGTGGTTTCCTCCTGTGAAGTGGGTTGGTAATCATGTAGAACCTATCTCCCCAATCAAGCTTTTGACCTTCTGATATGACCATAGCTCCATAGCCTTCAACATCACCTGCCCTTATCTTGTATTTCATCTTTTCTTCGCATGGAAGCTTGAAAAATCCTTCAATTTCAGCCTTCAGCTTCCCCAGCAGTGTTGGGCTCACTCCATGGTTCACCAACTGCATCAATAATTATAGATTTTTCTTATTCATTTAATTTTTTTAATTTGTCACATTTATAAAAGAAATCTTATATTTCTTCACACAAATTTTAAAAACAAAAAAAAGTAATTACTAACTTCATTGGAAAAATTTTGAAAAATATATATTCTTGGTGAGATTAATTTACGTAAAGTGTAAAAGACACTTGTGATAACCTGGAAGAAGCCCCAGTCTCTACAAGCTGAGTGCAACTTCTCCAGTTCAAGTTGTGTAGCCTCCCCAGAAACCAGTTGCCGCATGTTAATGGTGGGTAATATTAATGATGGAGCTGTAAGAGGAGTTTCCAGATTGTGTAAGCCAATATTGTAGCATTCAGGAACTGAGGTTGGGGATAATTTCTTGACAAGCTCCTGAACGTTGGGCACAGATTCAGACCTCTCATAATTTTCAGCCACGAAGGAAGCCATTGTTTTTGCTTCTCACAACACAGTTCACGAGAAATTTATGGCTAGAGAGAACCCAGATGACACTTGTATGGCTCTTGAATTTAAAGTTCTTTGCTGTTATTATAAAATAGAAAGTAATTCATATAATTAATATATAGTGCCTGTGATAGTATTGGAAAAAAAATAAGTAATATAGTACTAATTTTAATGACATAATTTGAATACAAACAATATAAAACTTTTAGTGCTCTTAATCAATTGAAGGAAGAACAAATTATTAAAAAATTTTCAATCAAGTAACATGTGATTATTCTTTAAAGATTTTATCTTCTTTCACAATTTAGGTGATCATGTCCTCAATTTGTATGCATGTATGTGATTTTAGTGATTTTGCCACTCCTATCTTTAAAAGAGGAAAAAGTTGGTCAATATTTGCTAGCTATTAATAATAGCTTTTGGTTAATTGGATAGTGCTGGCAACTTAATGCAAACCATGGCTCTTATGACAAGAAACTACGGCCTCATGCGATGCGTCTGTATATATTTGTTTCAAAACAATATAGCGATTTAATTTATAAAGCTTGGCATAGGTTGAAACATAATTCTAAATTGTGGTTGCAGTTGCAATTATGATTTTATTGTAATTAGTAAAATTATGAGTATATACGAAAAAGTACGATCATTGTGAAACAAAATTGTGAAAAGTCGTATGGTGCAGTCTGTAGCAACAATATTACGTGCTATACTACCTTTCAATTCAGAACGCTGGGTTGAAATTAGGGTTTTTAGCTTTTGTACAATGATAAGAATTTCAATCTGAATTCTCCTATAAAGTAAATTCTCACTATCAATTCGTTTCCAATGGCTTTCTTTGAAATCCGGGTTTGAGAGCGGAGAGAATTATTCAAACTTCTCAATGCTTTTAAAAGAAAATGAGATAACATATATGATTTATAAAGAACATTTGAGCCATTGAACTCCATCGATGTATACATTTAGATTTTAGATTAATTAACCATATCAATTTTAAACATGAGGCTTGCATACCTTTGATTAATTGTTTGCAATCGCAATATGTGTGTTAAGATTACATTACATTATAATTGTAGTTCTTTAAAAAAAAATACAGTTGTAACAGTGAGTTATAGTTATAAACGACCGCAATGTTGCACACTGTTACCGCTACAATGGCACAATACACTTATTTAAAATTTTTTTAGATAAAATAAAACTTGAAACTTTGATATTTTATTTGCAAATATATTTTATTTAATATAATATATTTAATATTATGCTAAATTAATTGTTATTAAATAATTTTTATTATATTCTTTGCTGGCAAAATAAAATTTAACGACTGCAATAATCATTATTTATGTTTTGCTTTCGAATTAACATTAGCAAAGAAAAAAAAAAAGAATAAAATCGTAATCTCAATAATGGAAATTTTGAACCTTCGAATTCAACTATAACGTTGTTCCAGTCTTTGCAAAAAACCTCTGCCAATATAGATGTAAATCAAGATTCAAACAAAACCATGTTAAATTTCAGGGCGACCTTTCCTGTTGTTTTTGGTTATCTAGTACTGTTTCAATTGAGAAAATTTAACATTAAATACAATTACGAAATGACATTTATAAACTTTCTCTTTCATATTGAATTGAGAAAATTCAAATAATTAAATGATATATAGATGCTTTGACAAACGCTTCGTTTTCCCACTTCCTCAAGATTCTTTATACAAATCAGCTAATATGTAATAACAATATACCTTTTTTAAAAAAAAAGAAGAAAGGAACAAACAAGACGCTTGTTACAACACATTGAATTGAGAGAAACTCTTTTTCTTTTTTTCCCTCGAATGTCAACAACATTTAAAATGCTCAATTGGATAGATATCCATTTAGCTCTCAAATTTGCTTTTCGCTTATATTTCTATTCCTAATTTTATTGAGGTATTATTACTTCTTTTTTAAAATTGTATTCTGTTTAGATAAATTAGTCTTTCCATTCATCTAATTTCACTACATATTTCAAATAGAAAACACATCTACATAACATGTTAAGTGCCCAATTAACCTATTAAATGTCAGAAAGAAGCTTATAATTATCAATAATTTGTTAGAAGAGGATTGAGTTTCAAAATATTGTAAGCTTGATAAAAAGTCCTAAATTCAATTTCTGAAGGTAATTTCATTGAAAGAGTTCTATCATTTATTACTCTCACCTTAAATTAATTTCATAACTAATAAAAAAAAGTGTAAGCTTATCTGGATTTAAACAAGGAAAGAAGCTTGCAACTAAAGGTGAAATTGATGTCATTCCCTAGCCCTTCTTCTTCTCCCTCTTTTTTTTTTTTGGATAGAATAACATGTTAAATCCCTAACTTTCAAATCTTCATTCTTCTAAAAAAAATTAGGAAATGATATTATTCTCTCCCTTGGTTTCTAGTCTATAATTTAATAAATCAATTGGGCTTTTATTTTATCAAGTAAGCATCTCGTTTGGTTATAATAGAATATATCAGATTAATGAAGAGATTATTTTGTTTGAATGATGCATATTTTAAATTCAGAGATTATTTTGCCTCAATGATATAAAATTAGGGTACTAATAACAAAACCTCAACAAAGTCATTGATGAAATTGAAAACAAACGATAATAGGAAGAATAAATTGTTAATTTTATCTATATATATACTTTGGAGTAAAACGAATGTTTTATTTCATATCAATTGCAAATATAAAAATGAAAGAATTTAGCAATAATTGTGGTTATGACATCAATTTGAACCAGCTATTAGTAATGTTAATTAATTAAATGGCATTGCCCTCAGATTATTATCCTGCTGGAATAATAGTTGGCATTTAATTTCATACGCAATTCTTAAAATAATATATAACTAGAAAAATCGTAGTCTTATTGATAAAATAATCATGAACCTCTTCCGTATGAGGATGATGATTCCTACCCAATCACGTCAAACCTTCTTCCATCGCATAAAAAATAGTTGAAAGGACCTTTCTTTAACAAAGCTCGAAATTAATTTTGTACGTAATATTTATTCATCAGGATACAATTCTTGGAAACTTGAAATTAGGGTAGAAACAAGTCAGAGCCCTTTTCATACTTGAATTTGTTAAAAAGGAAACAAGCTCGATCCGAGCTCACACTCGTTAAGCATGAGTAATTTTGATTTGAAATTGAACATAATTCAAATAATAAGTTATTTGTCGCAAATTTCTCAAGCATTTGAAATATTTAAATTTGAATTCAAATTGATAATAAATATACACTTAATTAATTTTATATAATTTTATTCGAATACTTTTACTATTTCATTCAAATTTAATTATATAAAAAATCTATTTTTCATAATCAAACTAAGCATCATATTTTTTAAAATCATTTTATTTATTAATATAAATTTCTTCACAAGAGTGAAATTTATTAAAAATATCTATTTAATCATCACATAATACCAACAACACTTAGCAAATTAGTAATAAACAGTCATAAAACTACTTACTTCAAACAAATATTAAAATTATTTATGTAATCTCAATAATTATTAGTATGATTAAATCTTTTCATACTATTTATATAGGCTTGTTTAAACTCCCAAATTTGATTCTAAATGAGCTAAACTAGATCCAAAGAAAAAAAAACTTCTTATAATTAATAAATGTATGAATCTTTGAAAATTTAAAGTATAAAATTAAAAATTGAAACATTGTACATTTTTTATAAACAGTAAATTAAAAAAAATCAATTTATAATATATTAAAATTTTAAAAATTTAAATTTATTAATTGTTACACCTTTTTATAAGAAAATTTTTTAAAAAATTATTGTTTATTAAAGGAAATTTAAAAATAATAAAATAAAAATGATGAAACAAATTAAATTTTTTATTTTTTTATTAAAATTTATTTAAAAATAAAAATAATAAAATTTAAGAATGATGAAACGTATTTAATAGAAAAGCTGAAGATATTATCAAAAAAATATATATAATACACATGATGCCTTGATGGTAATTACATGGGGGACACGTGCAAGGGTGGAGCCATGGCCCTCTAAAATTTATTTTAAAAAAATATATATATATGAGCTGCTTAGGAAATATATACATAGATTAAATTGGCCTCCCCTAGAGTATAATAATATTAATTACACAATATATTTTGTATAGTTTTACATAACAATTGTGAATGATAATTATATAAATGATATTATTTGAGATAGGATATTTAATAATTGATACGTACGTACCTTCACTTTCACATCTATATTTATCTTTAAATATATTTTAAATAATAAAATTATGTAATTATTCATTAGAAAAGAATGCATATATGATTTTTTGCAACTTCATTATGCAATCAAAGAGAGTTATAACATTCTTACATATAAGAAATATCATATACATTTTAACTTACTTTATTTCATTCACACACTAGCATATTGTTAAATAAACGTAATGGTTGGCTTCCAATAAGTAAAACTATGCTTGGAAGAGGTATATCCACAATTTAATAGTTTGAATTATTAATCATATCACATTATGATGTTATAATATTACACTCCAGTTGCAATTTGAACTAAACTCAGGATGGATTTATTTAATCATTTGTTAATTTATAAATTTATGTGATTATATTTTAAGATTTTCTTTGGTACTCTTACTAATATGATTTTGTACAATAAATTTTCATAAAATCTAGCAATTTATTTTTAAAGCACCTAAAAATTTTTGTTGATTGATTGTTCATGTTACAAGTTTTTATGAAGAAAGTTGCAATATTTACAAGAATATTGGAGATTTTCATAAAATAATTACATAATTTATGAAAAATGGTATAAATTTTATGACGACGCACTAAAATAGTGGCTGAACAAGGATTTGAGAGTTAATGAGAGTAATTGTATTTTAATGTTTCAATGGGAGTAAAATTAGAAAATTATTAAGAGTATTTAAAATAAAACACCTAATTATATATATAATTTTAAGAAAGTAAGACCACATATTCACATTAAAATCCATGATTTTTATAAAAAAGTTGCAATATTTATAAAAATATTGGACTGTCATATCTCAAACATTATTTCATGATTTTTATAAAATAATTATATAATTTATGAAATAAGTTATAAATTTTATGATGCCGTACTAAAATAGTGGGTGAACAAGGACTTGAGAGTTGGCGAGAGTAATTGTATTCTAATGTTTCAATTAGAGTAAAATTAGAAAATTATTGAGAGTATTTAAAATAAAACACCGAATCATATATAAAATTTTAAGAAAGTAGGAGCATGTATTCACATTAAAATACATGTGACACAATTTTATGTACCGCCAACTTAAATGGAATGGAACTAAATTAATAGTGCATAAAATAAAAATCTTAGAAGATAAATGCATAATGCAACCATTTTGGTTCATATATTCAAATTCCAGTTAGTTGCTAGTCAATTCACAGTTTATCTATGATATTAAAATGTGATAGTTACAGATTCCCATATTATTAAACTATTGAACATGTCCAACCCACGTTATCACATACGAAACTTGTTATTTTCAGCCTATTGCTTGCCAAGGACGGCACATGTGATTTTCTAATACTTTTCAAAACAAAACGTGATTAATACTATTTTTAATCAATAGGCTTTATGCAATGGTTTTGACTTTATGATTAATTAAAAACAGATGCTTGACAAAAGTTGCAATAACTGAATTTAAAACTTTCGAGTTTAAAGCACGTGTTGGATTATTTTTAATTTTTGCGCGTGTCGGATTCTGATATACGACGTACGTGTCAATCATATCATCGTCAGTTTTAAGGACGATATGCAGCAACAATATAGTAATCAATGAGATCATCTCTTTGCGAGATTTCAACACACTAATATAATGGTATATTAATAAATTTAAAAAATTGAATTCTTAATTTATGCAATATAATGTAAGTTAAATAAAATTTAATAATTTTATATTATTAATATATTATAAAAAGATACGTCTTAATTTACATTTCTTGCTTTAGTTTTATACCAAGTTAAGCACAATTTAATTCATCACAAAATATTTTTTAAAGAAAATTTTATTTGCTTATATATAAATAAATAATATTATTTGCACTTTTTTACATCCATTCTCTTCTCACTTCTTCTTTATATAATAATAATAATAATAATAATAATAATAATAATAATAACAACAAAATATGACTTAAAAAATTTGAATTTATTAATTTATGCAATGTAATGTAAGTTGAACAAAATATAATAATTTTATATTACTAATATATTATAAAATGGTGCGTTTCAATTTATATTTCTTATTTTAGTTTTATACCAAGTTAAGCACAATTTAATTCATCACAAAATATTTTTTTAAAGAAAATTTTATTTGCTTATATATAAATAAATAATATTATTTGCACTTTTTTACATCCATTCTCTTCTCACTTCTTCTTTACATATTAATAATAATAATAACAACAACAACAACAATAAAATATAACTTCGAAGGCAACGTATGTAAGACTGAATCGTAACAAATTTAAATCCGGGCAGTAGCGTATGGCATAAAGAACTGCAGTAGCTTTGAAGCTCTCATGTTCCAAATGATCCTTTAAAATACATAATATATGTTACTCAGTCAAATCCTTCCCAATGGACGCATTCGCATTTCTCAAATTCCTCTCTTTCAGTTGCAGCGCATCTAGATATCATTGCCATTGTTCGGTGTCTCTTGCTTGAGAAGCATCCCATAACTATATCAAGGCGTGAGAACTTACAGTATTTGCCTAATAATATGAAGAGCTTTCTTCCAGCTCTGACTGAACTCTCTATAATTGAGTCCTTTCCTGAATTAGGTTTTGTTGGAAGTCATCTCTCTCTCTCTTTCATATCTCGATCTCGGGGTTAAAATTTCTTTACCTTGGCCTGCTGTAATTAATGGCCGTATATTTGCGTATCAAATACACTATGTTGACAATATAACCCTTTAGCACCCAACTTTTCTCCAATCTAACTCATCAAAGCAGCAAGTGGAGTAATAAAATAATATAAAGGCCTACTCAAATGAAGATTGCATTTGATGCGTGGCAAGAGCATATGACCTTTTAAGTAGTTAAGCCAATCCGTGCAAGTGAAGTATATGCCATTAGGTGAAAAATCCCAGATGTAAGCTACGACAATCCATATCCAGGAGGGTGAATTATCTGTTTTTAGAATGTTTTTAACTTATAAAAGTTTCTTTGAAAATATTTTAATATTGGGAAGTTAAAGAGATAATTTTAATTTAAGAGAACCCAACAAAGATTTACAAATATCATATCACTCAAGATATCATAATTTAAAAAATTAGTACAAATAAACTTAATTAATTTTGTATAAATAAATCATCAAGAAGTATATGTATAGATATATATGTCTATTTAATTATCCAAGTATCAATATAAACATGGAAATACAACATATTCAACAAATAGATCAACAAAAATAAAACATATCGTCAAAAATAAAGAGAGTAAAGGTAAAGAAATCAAATATAAGGGTTTATAATGCTTCTCCTTTAATATCTCTCCAAAGTATACATCCGCTTTTTAAACTTTTGAAATTTGTATTTTAATTTACTATCTCTTTAGGTTTCATTCAGCTCTTAAGAAGCCTCTTTACAAATTATAATTCTTCCTTGAGCAAATATATATATTTTTTACAATGGAAACCTTATTTTTTATAATTGGAAAGTGATATAAATAATGAATAACAACTCAAATAAACCCTCTCATAAAGTGTATGAAACAAATGAAGCTTTTACAATAGAGAAAATTCACAATGAAGTACTCAAATCATGATTTGGATAAAGAATGAATAAAAACAATGATGTTCATGCTCTAAATGTGTTGTATTTAATGCTTCTTTGCTTATATAGGAAGTTCATAAGGCATTACAATTGATTGAGACACTTAGGAATAAAAATTATATGTTTATAGCCATTGTTTGTGCACTAGAATAGAGTGAATCCATTCACCAATTGATTCAGATGAAATTTTTGGTTTCTATCTGACATGAATTATTGGAGAATTGATTGATAGAGATAGGATTATAGACTCAATTTTAAAAAGTCATTATTTCTTCATTTTAAATATGTTTCAAGCAAACAACCTATTATTAAAAAGGATTGAGCCTACTTTCAAATGACATTAGTTTCATGCTCATATCTTATGTGTTTTTTTTATATATGATTAAAATAATAAACAAAGGTTAGAAAAACTCTATTGTTTAAAAAAATCTAATTTTTGACTTAAATTATAAAATATATAACTCTTTTATATCATTATCATTTTAAGCATATAAGCTACTCATGGAAAGTTCTTTGAGTCTATTTTCACATTAAAAATGTTTCATTTGTAATTTGTGAGATATGATAAAAAAAAGTGGCCAAAGGTCAAAATCGAAGATCAAAACTCATATCTTATTTGTTTTTAAAGTGTTTTATAGATTATATTGTAAAAATAAGGGTATCTTTTTAAAATATTTTAATCAAACTAAGATCTTAAGAATATATTTAAGCTTTATATCATGAAAAACTATTTTATAAAAAATTCTAAACTTAAAAAGAAAAGTTACACCAATGAGGTCTTTAGGCTTTATTGATACATCGAAGCTTCCAAAAATTCACTCTTTCAATTCTTCGATACTTGGATCATCTTCTCTTTTGAATTTCTTTTATTGTTCCTTCTTGAATTGACCATGATAGTATTTTTCATTACTTTATCAAATGTCAACTCTTCTTCTTGTTGGGCTTTCTTATATAAGTGCATAAACTTCATAAGCCATATAGTAAGCTAATATTTAAAGATATGAATATATAAAATTCCTATACAGAAAATATAACAAGTTAGCATAAGAAGATGCATAATCATCATATCATCTATATTTATCAATCATAATATAGCATGCCTATTGAAATTTTATACATATGATATAATACTTTCACACAAAGATATGAAATGTATTGTAATATTTATTTATCATCATCAAAACTCATTATTTTGTACCTTAGGCTAACACCAAACTTCATGTTTAAGTTACTCTTGCTAAGTTTAAGTAAGTTGTTTATTGTAATGAGTATTTTAATATGTAATTAAGTGATTTAATGTATGTTCTCTCCTTATTTGAATGGATTTTGAACATAATAAGTTGTTACACAATTACAATTAATGTTTGAGTATTTTTAAGTGAGTATAATTTCTTTGTTCTAGTAAGTGATATTCAAACATTCTATTTGCACTCAATTGAACATTTATAAATTTATCATTCATTTTTGCTCACTCATCAGACATTTTACTTAACAATCTAGCATCAAAGTAAGGTGATCAGCGATTAATACCAAGGAGTAATTCTTGGTGAAACTTTACATATGTACAATTTAGGAATGTAAGTCTACCTCATATAAGACATTACTATAGAATTGCCAAATAATGTTGGTTATTCATCAATATGTATATAGGCAACATTGTAAGTCTAATGTATTCAATTTTGTTTCTTAGACTAATGTTGATTGAATACATGTAATGAAGTCAATTTCTTTTAACAAAAAACTTAATGTTTTAAGTCCTTGTATATTGTCCAATCATAATATATGACATCAGTTTTATAATCAACGTTAAAAACAATAAGAAATGACATGAAAAATAAATTATGAACTAACATGATTATTTATATTAGACATCAATTTGCAAATTGCATAACTTCCTTTCATATCTTAAATTTCATACATGACATCAATTTGTGATTTATAATCGATGTGTAATGTTCAATATAGGACAATAGAGTTCTAGAATAACTAACATGATTTACTAGTTTTTTTTTCAAACCTTACTATAGCTATTATAGTATTTGAACTTAATTATAAAATCCAACAACCGTATTATTATATAAGTAGTATTATTATAGATAATAGTATTTAAACCTTATCTTAATATCTCTAAGGTAAAAAATAATATCCCAAATATAATAAACACCTAATAGCAACAACTTCATATATTAAAGACATATGATATGTACATGTTGCAAAAACCAACAATAATACCTCTAAATGCTAAAGAAAAAGTTACATTATCTTCTAATGATATTGGTGTTAAGAAATTTTTTTATCAAAACTACTATGATAAAAGAAAGGTACAAGCATGTTAGATATGATGTTATAAGTGTAACATTAATACTTTATACTTCTATTAAAGAGAAATTTATTACCTAACTTATGCTACTAAACTTTAGTGGTATCATGCATTGTTTATTGAGTCTGGGAGCACCATTCACACTATTAGGTTGAAGACAATTATGATTATTAGAAAAGTTAAAACTTAGCATGTAAAACCTACATCATATTAAAAGTACAAAATATCGTTATACAAGTATTAGAAACTAATAATTCTTAAGTGCTACTTATTGTACATAGAATATGGGTATAAGAAATATGAACCTAGTTGCCTTTAATTTTTGCCAACATCTTTAAAAGGATCTTTAATCTATATCCTTTCAACATGATCATCTTACATGTAGAATTCTTCTATATCACATTCGTCATCCACTGGAGGTATTCTTATAGAGAAAGAAATAGTTTACTTAATATCATTTCTCATATCTTCTTCATCCTTATCATTGATAATCTATCTCTTCCTTAGTAAAGTTACACACAACTTCTTATCAAAGAGATTTCTGACATTAAAAACTTATTTTGCATAGGATGTCATTATAAACGACTCCTCCTTGTAACCTTTCTTTTTAAAATCTAGCAGCATGAATCCCATCTTATTGATTCGGACATTATTCTTATTCTTAACCTATTTATATCAAAACATAAGAACCCTAAACACAACATAGTCAAGCTTTAAAATGTCTTCAATAATCTTATAATATGATATATTATCATAGACAAGGTTCTCATCTTTGGAACTACTCACATGTATTGCCTGAGCTATCAATGTAACCTTACTATATTGCATAGTATTCTTGTCATCCTGACCCCTTGCATAGAAAGAATTTAAGGTGCTGTTAAATTTATGAAATTAAACATTTTTGAGATTATGATTCCTAGAAATTTAATTAAATGAAAATATAACATTTTTCATATTTGATTAAATTAGAAATATTATTAAGAATGTTACAATATTATATTTTAATTATCTTGAATAGTTTTAAAAATATAGTTTAATTATCAAAGATATCCTTATTAAAAATTAAGTAATTATCAGTAGTGTGTGATGACTAACGATAGTCACCAATATTAGATAGTGGTGCTGAATGGTGGTCATCGATGGTAAATAGTGGTTGGTGGTAATCACTAATGATAGGCAATGACTAACAATGATCATTAAGAATAGGTGGTGGGTAATAGTAATTGTTACGTGTGAAATGGTTTATCAATTAGCGCAAGTGCACACTATCGTAAACAAGTAATAAAGTGATAAGTAAGTATCGTTCCCACGAGGATTGTTTCACTAAGTACCAAAATTTATAATCCTAACACTATTTGACAAATTGTTAAGTTGGATTTGAAGCAATTAAATAAAGATGTATGCAGAAAATACTTAAAATAAATATGGATGCAATTGGAGTAAAGATGAAGATGAATAAAAGACCTAGGGATCAGACTTCACTTAATAATTTCGGATTGAATCACCTATCTACACTAATCCAATTTTAACTTCCTTAATTGATAGTCGAGTTTCCCTAAATTAATTACTAGCCTCTTCCAAGGTCAAGTAATTCTATAATTAATTGCTAATCCACTATATTCCTATGTGAATTAAAACAACTAATCATGCATTAGGATTTATGGAACTCATTAAGACTACATAAACCATATAAATATATTCCTATTTCATATGCAATTTACGGTTTTAATTATAGGTTCCATACACATGTATCTCCTTCCGGTCTCAACACACATATTGAGTTCATTCAAAAGGTGGCCAATCAATTGAAAGCATTAAGAGCAATAATTAAAACTCAATCTATGAAGTAAAAACGAAATTAGTTTCAATAGATTAGAATTCAATCCATTATTATCAAGTTACGTCATCACCCTAGGAAGATGAAAAATTAGAACATAATGAAATTAAACACAAACATAGAATAAAAACATCATCACATTCATGAACACAAAATTATAATTACAAATGCATGAAAATAAAAATATTATCCATCCATTAGGAGGTAGAACCGTCCATGTAGGAGGAGAACATAAGGATACAATTACAAATGCATAAAAATGAAAATACTATCCATCCATTAGGAGGTAGAACCATCCATGTAGGAGGCATACAAGAACTTAAAATTGCATGAACTAAACTACTATCTAAGATGCATGAATGAATGATTCAATGCTTGGAATCCTGAATGCTCTCTACTTCCACCTATTTATAGGTAAATAAACCAGCTGCAAGCCATCCAATTTGACAAGTTGCTACCAATCACACGCAGCCAACATTTTTTATTTTCGCAGCACAAGTTGTTTCACTTTGTTGGCAACTTTTGACCACCGAAATGGCTGATTTACATCTTTATGTCAACATAGGAGTTGTAGGGCTGGATCTTCTATTCAATTTGCATATAAATAACTCCTAATTTGGACATATCTAGCTCAAGTTGTGATTAGATTAGTAGCCATATGTCAGATTCCGTCAGAATCACTGTTTCATCTTCCAAGCAGAATTTGAGATCCTTAGGTCCCGAACTGGGCTTTTCTTAAAACATGAAAGTTTTAGGGCTTCTTCTTAGCTTTCCATCCATATAAAGAACAGCCTAATCGGACATCCAGAACTCCAGATATGGCCTAAAACCTGAAACAGTGTCGGATTACAGCATTATCTAGAATATTTGATTTCATTTCAAATTCAAGATCCATTCACAAAATGCAACTAAATTTATTTAATTTAACAAGATAACATCCAAAAATGCATCATACAAGGGAAAATAAATATGTAAATATTTTACGTATCAAATTCCCCCACACTTAGCTGTTGGACGTCCTCGGACAAACACAAAATAAAAGAAAACTAATACTAATGCTAATGTTAGTACTAATCTACCCATGAGATAGTTAGAAAAACATAAGAAAGATAATTAAAGTACAAAGATATCATAGCATTCATGAATCAACAAATCTTGACATATAAAATCAAAAAGAAATTGCAACTTCATTTGAGAAGGATTGAATCAGATTGATATAATCACTGGAACTCTTCCTCTCTCAAATGTTTATTGGCAAGTGTTTCACTCAAATTCATCCTATTAAAGATTGCACTACCATAGGCTTGCATAAATTCTCAATCTCCACTACCTGATTTACATGCACACTTCAAATCAAAAGGTCTTATTAAGGGTTGTAATGAGGCCAAGGTAAAGGAAAGATAAAACAGGGATATGAAAGGCTGAAGTAAGGAGAGAAATTAATAGAGCAATTAAAACATGGGTAATCTCTAAATAATTTTATCTTAACATAGCAGCCCACGATTCTCATCAATTTCTCTCTTTTTTTTTATTTTTATTTAGTTTTTCTTTTTTTTTTCTTTTTTTTTTCTTTCTTTTTTTTTTTTTGAATAAAAACCCTTGCAACTTTGAAGTTAATAATACATATTCCCCCACACTTTGTCAAAAACCCATTTTTCAAAAATTCAAATACTCTACTAATCCCTAGGGTTAAGTAAAGACAATTGATATTTCATTAAATGACATATTAATAGGTTAAAGCAAAGAAACGGTTAATCAGGCTCAAAGGGGTTTATCAATGGTAAAACTGCAGGGTTGGCTATTTAGTTCAAACTGAGGAAAAAAAATGCCTTTATCATATCTGAGTATGCATGTAAATTGTAATCTCAACCAGATTTTATGCAAGTTCTAGAGTGACAACTTAACAGGTGAATATCACACGCAAGAAATATAATATTGATTCAACAAATAGGCTCAAAATCTCACGGTTAGAGGTTTCCAACTCAATCCAACTCAAAATCCATTGCAAAATCTATCAATCCTAGGAAGTAAGAAAGTTGTTCAATCATGCTATGAAATCTTTTAAAATTATTGAAAAGAACCTAATAAGCAGGAAAATATATATATATATTTTTTTTTATAATTTTTTTTTTTAGGATGCGTATCAAGAGTAAAAAGCTCTTTACTCGGCCATCCCCCCTTTTTTATAATGAATCTCATGGTTCTACTACCAAAAAAACCTACGAAAATAAAAATAATTTTTTTTTTTTTTGTAATCCCCCCCACACTTAATGTAGACATTGTCCCCAATGTCTTCAACAGAGTAGCAAAAAGGACTTATTAAAAGGAAATGCATAAACAACGCACACATAAAAGAAATTTTGGGAGTAAAACCAAGAGTAAAGAAAGTTACAACCGGAGAGTGGTGTCGGGCTCATGCTTCTGACTGCTGGTTGGAGATTGCCAATCTTTCTTTTTCACTGATGGATCTGGTTTAGGTGTATAGCTTTGCAATTGGTCAATCAGCTGATCAGCAGTTGAGGCAGACATTATGGCACGACGAGTCGCTTGGGGTATGAATCCCTGTTCCACAGCTTGATCTAAAAAAGACAGCAAACTATCATAAAAACCATTAACATTCAATAAACCTACTGGCTTCTGATGAAAGTTCAAGTTAATCCAATATGCAATGCTGGAAATTCCATCTAATGCTTCTAAACCACCAGGTAAAGCAATAAAGGCTTGAGAAGTGTAAAGCATGCATCCTATACGTTGAGGCAAGTTTGAAACCTTTACTATTTTACCAATGGCGTATTTCTTATCATCTAAACCATTCACAAGGATACTCAGTATTTTGCTTCCTCCAGTGTTGGCAGAAATTGTTGCACTTCCTTTTAAGCTATGAAGCCCTCCTCCATACACACAGGCAATCTTTCTAGCAGCTAATGCATGACCAAGTTCAGTTGCTGTTAGCAGAAATTCTACATTCTTTCCAGCAAAAGATTCACCAAAAACACAGATAGATTTAAGTCCACATTTTGATGGTTTTTCGACCTCTTCCTCCTCTTTACTCTCGCTCTCAGACATTTTGCAAAGTGTGATTGCTGAAATGCATTCTTATAATACAAAAGCAGAAACAAAGAGATCACGCAAATCAGATAATATCAAAAAAATACTGTACAAAACTGACAAGTGTAATAATGGCCTGAACAAAGTAAAATACGGAATGTAAAGAAAGTCAAAAAGATGCTGAAAAGGTAAACTTAAAAAGAAGATAAATGTACGAAAAGTTAAAAAGCAGCTGTAAAGATAAAAAGATAAAGGAAACGTAAAGCAGACAAACATATGTACAGTAGTTGTGATTGTGGCTCACATCTTCCTCTGATTTTTCGTTCAGTAACGGCTTAAACGGCTTCTATGAGCCGAGGATTTGCTTCCCATCCAATTTTCTTATAAACTGGCAAACAGGGTCTTTTACAGTCAGATCCCCAAGACTGTAGCGCTCCTTTTCTGTATGGAATAAGTTCATTAAATCAAGAAGGACAACATGAACATCTCCGCTAGGATGCGTCTCAAGAGTCTGAATAATATTATCCAGTGACTCTTTACTCAGTCCATCCTTTATGAATCGGATTTTGTCCTCTCGATTTACTGAAATCATTCCTTTACTCCTACAGAGCCTATTACAGTTCCACCTTGCACACTTATGACAGACTCTCATTCTTTTAGCTCTTCTTTTTTTAGAGTAAGAACTTCTTCCCATACCTGGCAGACGTCTAACAAATGATTCATTAAACTCACCTGCTAAACGTACCTTAGCTTCAATAATCCAGCGTATGTCCTCGGGAAGACCCAAACGCTTAAATGCCCTCATTCTTTCAAGTCGACAGTTGTAGATTTTCCTGAGCACATCTTTGGGAAGAGTAGGGAATCTGCTCTTAAGCTTTACAAGGCATTCCTCCATGATGAAAATGATGAAAGCTGAAATTGTGAGTGAAAAATGCTGTGCGATGTGTGCTTAAATAAGAAAAGAAATGAGAAGAGAAAGAAATCTTGGGTTGCCTCCCAAGCAGCCGCCCTTCTTTAACGTCTTTAGCTAGACAAAGTTCTAACCTATTGCTTTTTTTTTTTTTTTTAATACTTACCAGCTGGCTCCTCGAGCGTGATGACAGTCTTGATGATGTTCAATGTACTGTTATTGTATTCCTTCAATCTTTGCCCATTCACATTGAATTTCCTGTCACCATCTTGAATCTCCACAGTTCCATACGGCCAAACTTGAACCACAGTAAAAGGCCCTGACCACCTTGATTTTAACTTTCCTGGAAAGAGTTTTAACCTTGAGTTATAGAGAAGTACTTTCTGCCCTGGTGTGAACTCCTTCCTTATAATTCTTTTATCATGCCACATTTTTGTCTTCTCCTTGTAGAGCTTAGCATTTTCATAAGCATGTTGGCGAAATTCTTCAAGTTCATTGAGTTGCATTAGCCTTTTTTCACCAGCTATCTTCAAATCAAAATTTAATGCCTTAACTGCCCAGTATGCCTTGTGCTCCAATTCGACCGGAAGATGACATGCTTTGCCATATACCAATTGGTAAGGAGATGTACCAATTGGGGTTTTGAATGCTGTTCTGTAAGCCCATAATGCATCATCTAGCTTCTTTGCCCAATCTTTCCTGTTGGAGTTCACTGCCTTCTCAAGAATCCATTTCAACTCTCTATTTGATATCTCCACTTGCCCACTGGTCTGTGGATGATAAGGAGTTGCCACCTTGTGAGTTACTCCATATTTAGTAAGCACAGATTGAAGTTGTTGATTGCAGAAGTGCTTGCCTCCATCACTTATGATTGCTCTAGGTACTCCAAACCTTGTGAATATATTCTTTCTCAAGAATTTCACAACCACTCCAGAATCATTTGTAGGAGATGCTGCTGCTTCTACCCATTTGGAGACATAATCCACAGCTACTAGAATGAATTGATTGCCGAATGAAGATGGAAAAGGACCCATAAAGTCAATGCCCCATACATCAAATAATTCTACCTCCAGGATGTTGGTCAATGGGGTTTCATGTCTCTGAGAGATGTTTCCTGTTCTCTGACATTTATCACATGCGGTTACATAGGCTTGAGAGTCTTTGAATAGGGTAGGCCAATAGAATCCAAACTGAAGAACCTTAGCAGCAGTTCGATTTGCTCCAAAATGACCGCCATATGGGGATGAATGACAATGGGAAAGGATACTGGTCATTTCTTCTTCTGGAACACATCTCCTTATGATTCTATCCGGGCAATGTTTATACACAAATGGATCTTCCCAGAAGTAATACTTCACATTGGCTAAGAATTTCTTCTTTTGTTATCCAGAGAGCTTATATGGCATCATCCCACTTGCTAAATAATTCACAATGTCAGCATACCATGGAGTTGATAATGATCTCACATTAAACAGCTGCTCATCTGGAAAGGACTCTTGGATTGGCAATTCTGGTTCAAGTTTGGGAAGTTCAAATCGAGAAAGGTGATCTGCAATGAGGTTCTCGGTCCCTTTCTTATCTCTGATCTCCAAATCAAATTCTTGTAACAGAAGCACCCATCTGATTAGTCTAGGCTTTGCATCCTTCTTCTCTATCAAGTATTTTATTGCTGAATGATCCGTCCAGACTATGACTTTGGAGCCAATTAAGTATGCTCTGAACTTGTCAAAGGCAAATACCACAGCAAAGAGCTCTTTTTCAGTTGTTGCATAATTTATTTGGGCTTCATTGAGTGTTCGGCTGGCATAATAGATTGCATGAAAAATCTTATTCTTTCTCTGGCCCAAGACTGCTCCAACTGCATAGTCACTTGCATCACACATTATTTCGAACGAAAAATTCCAATCTGGAGCGACAATGATTGGTGCTGAGATCAAAGCTTTCTTCAAGGTTTTGAATGCTGACATGCAATTCTCATCGAACACAAATGGAATGTCCTTCTCCAACAGTTTGCATAGTAGTTTTGTGATCTTTGAGAAATCCTTAATGAATCGCCTATAAAAACCAGCATGGCCCAGAAAACTCCTGATGCCTTTGATTGTTGTAGGTGGAGATAATTTTTCAATAGTTTCAATTTTTGCTCGATCAACTTCAATCCCTTGAATTGAAACTTTGTGTCCCAACACGATACCTTCTTTCACCATGAAGTGGCATTTTTCCCAATTCAATACAAGGTTGGTCTCCACACAGCGATGTAGCACCTTTTGCAGATTAGCTAGACAGAGATCAAAAGATTCCCCAAACACTGAGAAATCATCCATGAATACTTCAATAAAATTTTCCACCATATCTGAAAAGATTGCCATCATTGTCCGTTGGAAGGTTGCAGGAGCATTGCATAATCCAAAGGGCATTTTTCTGAAGGCGAATGTTCCATATGGGCAAGTAAAAGTTGTTTTCTCTTGATCTTCAGGAGCAATCAAAATTTGGTTGTAACCAGTGTATCCATCAAGGAAGCAGTAATAAGCTTGTCCCGCCAATTTATCTAGCATTTGATCTAGGAATGGCAAGGGGAAATGATCTTTTCTGGTAGCTTTGTTGAGCTTTCGATAGTCAATACAAACTCTCCATCCGGTCACTGTTCTCTGCGGGATCAGCTCATTATTTTCATTTGGAACAACTGTCATGCCTCCTTTTTTTGGTACAACTTGTATAGGGCTCACCCATGGACTGTCAGAAATTGGGTAGATAATGCCAGCATCTAACCATTTGAGCACTTCTTTACGAACTACCTCCTTCATATTTGGATTGAGCCTTCTTTGATGTTCCACACGGGGCTTGGCGTCTTCTTCTAGCAGTATTTTATGCATACAGATTGAAGGGCTTATTCCCTTAATATCTGCAATTGACCATCCTAGTGCGGACTTGTGCTGTCTTAACACCCTCAACAACTTTTCTTCTTCTTCAGTAGTTAAATCAGATGAGATGATAACTGGCAAAGCTGAATCTTCTTCTAGAAAAGCATACTTTAAATGAGTGGGTAGTGTTTTCAGCTCTAATTTTGGTGGCTTTTCAATTGAAGGAACTGGCTTTGGTGGTTTTTCTCCCAAATCTTCGAATGGCCTTTTTATGAAAATTGGTGAATTGGCTTCGAGATAACTGACTTGTTCTAGAATTTTGGGATCAGTAGTATGAGATGTGTCCATCATGCTGACTGCTAAAGGTTGATTAGAGCAAATTTCATCTACTACTTCTCTGGTGCAGCTGCTTATTGAATCAAGCTTAAAACAGGTGTCACCTTCATCAGGAAAAGATAGGGCTTTAAAAATGTTGAAGGACACTTGCTCATCTTGAATCTGCAAAGTAAGCTTTCCCTTCTGTACATCAATTAGAGCTCGTCTAGTTGCAAGAAATAGTCTCCCAAGAATGACAGGAATTTCTTGATCTTCTTCCATGTCAAGCACTATGAAATCTGCTGGGAAGATGAACTTATCAACTTTTACTAGCACATCTTCAAGGACTCCACGTGGATGCTTTATTGAACGATCTGCTAGCTGCAATAACACGGTAATTGGTTTCACTTCTCCCAATCCCAGCTTCTTGTAAACAGATAATGGCATCAAATTCACACTTGCACCAAGGTCACATAAGGCTTTTTCAAATTCACACTCTCCAATGGTACAGGGTATGCAGAAACTCCCAGGATCTTTAAGCTTTGGCGGTAGTTTCTTTTGGAGAATTGCACTGCACTCTTCAGTTAAGGCCACTGTTTCGAAATCCTCCAGTTTGCGTTTCTTTGATAAAATCTCCTTCATAAATTTTGCATAACTGGGCATTTGGGCTAAAGTTTCAGCAAATGGGATGTTGATATGCAACTTCTTGAACACCTCCAGAAACTTGCTAAACTGTTTGTCTAGCTTAGCTTTCACCAATCTTTGGGGAAATGGAACTGGTGGAACATATGGTGGAGGATTATCTGGAAAAGTCATTCTTCCTGGAATCACCTCATCTTCTTTCTGAGCTTCTTCATTTTTCTTCCTTGATTCTGGCTCATTCAACTGCTTCCCACTTCTTAATGAAACAGCCTTTACGTGCTCTCTGGGATTTCTCTCAGTGTCACTAGGTAAAGTGCCTGGTTGTCTGGAATTCAGCATACTTGCAATTTGGCCCATTTGCACCTCCAGATTTTTTATTGAAGTTGCTTGATTCTGCATGGTTGCTTCTTGATTCTTAAGTGCAGCTTCTGTTCTGACCATGAATTGGGAAGTATTCATGGTTAGTTGAGCCAATGCTTCTTCTAAATTCGCCTTTGGTTATGGTGGTGATTGCTGAATTTGCTGTTGATAATTCCTTTGAGGTTTGAACATATTCTGATTACTCCTCCACCCTAGATTAGGGTGGTTTCTCCATCCTGGATTGTATGTGTTTGAGAAAGGATCATTTTGATGATTTTGATTCCCCACATAGTTGGCTTGTTCAGGTTGAGAAGGAATGAATGGATTTCCTTCTTGGCATTGTGTGCTCATGTGAGGGCCTCCACATAAATCACAAGCATCTGCAGGAGTTCTGATTGCATTTGCTTGAGCTGTTAATGAACTCACTTGCTTGGATAAAGAGGTGACTTGAGAAGACAAAGTGGTTAGAATGTCTAGCTCATAGACTCCAAGTGCTTTCTTTGAAGTGTTGCGTTCAGAAGGCCATTGGTAAGCATTTGCTGCCATTTCTTCCAATAGCTCCATAACAGCTTCGATGCTTTTTCCCATTAATGATCCACCAGCTGCAGCATCTACAAGTGTTCTGGTAGCATTAGACAATCCATTATAGAAAGTCTGCAACTGTAGCCAATCTGGTAGCCCATGATGAGGACATCTTCTTAGCAGCTCCTTGTATCTTTCCCATGCTTCATAAAGGCTTTCCATGTCATGTTGGGTGAATGAAGCAATTTCATTCCTCATTTTTGCAGTTTTAGCTGGAGGAAAGAATTTTGCTAGGAATTTTTATGCCAATATGTTCCATGTAGTGATGCTCCCCACTGGTAAAGAGTGTAACCAGCTTTTAGCCTTATCCCTAAGTGAGAAAGGGAAGAGTCGCAACCTTATGACATCATCAGAAACGCCATTATGCTTGAATGTATCACAGATTTCCAGAAAGCTGGCTATATGTGCATTTGGATCTTCTATTGGAGAACCTCCAAACTGGTTTGCTTGCATCATTTGAATTATGGCTGGCTTGATCTCAAAGTTGTTGGCTGGTACAGGTGGTCTCCTGATTCCAGAAATGGTATCCATGACTGTTGGTGTGGCATAATTACGGAGTGCTTTGGTGTCTTGTTCTTCTCTCATATCTGCCATTGCTTCACCTTGATCTACAATTGACTGCTTCTGTATCTTTCGATTCCTTCGACAAGTTCTCTCGATCTCAAAATCAAATAGCAGTGGCTCAACAACTTTTGATCTGGTCATACACTAGAACAAACCTGAAAAGAGAAAAGAAACACCAAAGAAAGAAGAAAATGTAAAATAAAAACCAAATTAGGATTAAGATTACTTGGTATTGATATTAATGATAACAATCCCCGGCAACGGCGCCAAAAACTTGTTACGTGTGAAATGATTTATCAATTAGCGCAAGTGCACACTATCGTAAACAAGTAATAAAGTGATAAGTAAGTATCGTTCCCACGAGGATTGTTTCACTAAGTACTAAAATTTATAATCCTAACACTATTTGGCAAATTGTTAAGTTGGATTTGAAGCAATTAAATAAAGATGTATGCAGAAAATACTTAAAATAAATATGGATGCAATTGGAGTAAAGATGAAGATGAATAAAAGACCTAGGGATCAGACTTCACTTAATAATTTCGGATTGAATCACCTATCTACACTAATCCAATTTTGACTTCCTTAATTGATAGTCGAGTTTCCCTAAATTAATTACTAGCCTCTTCCAAGGTCAAGTAATTCTATAATTAATTGCTAATCCACTATATTCCTATGTGAATTAAAACAACTAATCATGCATTAGGATTTATGGAACTCATTAAGACTACATAAACCATATGAATATATTCCTATTTCATATGCAATTTACGGTTTTAATTATAGGTTCCATACACATGTATCTCCTTCCGGTCTCAACACACATATTGAGTTCATTCAAAAGGTGGCCAATCAATTGAAAGCATTAAGAGCAATAATTAAAACTCAATCTAGGAAGTAAAAACGAAATTAGTTTCAATAGATTAGAATTCAATCCATTATTATCAAGTTACGTCATCACCCTAGGAAGATGAAAAATTAGAACATAATGAAATTAAACACAAACATAGAATAAAAACATCATCACATTCATGAACACAAAATTATAATTACAAATGCATGAAAATAAAAATATTATCCATCCATTAGGAGGTAGAACCGTCCATGTAGGAGGAGAACATAAGGATACAATTACAAATGCATAAAAATGAAAATACTATCCATCCATTAGGAGGTAGAACCATCCATGTAGGAGGCATACAAGAACTTAAAATTGCATGAACTAAACTACTATCTAAGATGCATGAATGAATGATTCAATGCTTGGAATCCTGAATGCTCTCTACTTCCACCTATTTATAGGTAAATAAACCAGCTGCAAGCCATCCAATTTGACAAGTTGCTACCAATCACACGCAGCCAACATTTTTTATTTTCGCAGCACAAGTTGTTTCACTTTGTTGGCAACTTTTGACCACCGAAATGGCTGATTTACATCTTTATGTCAACATAGGAGTTGTAGGGCTGGATCTTCTATTCAATTTTCATATAAAGAACTCCTAATTTGGACATATCTAGCTCAAGTTGTGATTAGATTAGTAGCCATATGTCAGATTCCGTCAGAATCACTGTTTCATCTTCCAAGCAGAATTTGAGATCCTTAGGTCCCGAACTGGGCTTTTATTAAAACATGAAAGTTTTAGGGCTTCTTCTTAGCTTTCCATCCATATAAATAACAGCCCAATCGGACATCCAGAACTCCAGATATGGCCTAAAACCTGAAACAGTGTCGGATTACAGCATTATCTAGAATATTTGATTTCATTTCAAATTCAAGATCCATTCACAAAATGCAACTAAATTTATTTAATTTAACAAGATAACATCCAAAAATGCATCATACAAGGGAAAATAAATATGTAAATATTTTACGTATCAGTAATCATTAAGGATAAGTGGTGGCCAACGATGATGATTAACAATGGGTAGTAATTGATAGTAGTTAACGATGATAGGTGGTGTTCAGTGATGATCATTAATAGTAGGTGATAACCAATTATAAAGCCAATTATGGTCATCAATAATATATAATAATATTTAATAATAACTAGTAGTAGGTAGTGACTAATAATGATCATTGATGATAAATGGTGATAGACAATAATCAACCATGGGTAATAGTTAGTCAATGGTAGTCATCAGAATGAATGGTGGTGGTCATTAGCAGTGGCAGATAGCTAATAATGATTAGTAGAAGTTAGTAGTAATCTACAACAATGGCCAACAATTGATAGTAATGAGTAGTGATCATCAATGATATGTGGTGTTTAGTGATAGTCGATTGTAATGAGTGGTGTAATGGATAAAATAGCCTTTTATATCAATTAAATATTCTTATATCATAGGAATGGAGCATATCCACCTTCCTCTATAAGAAGTATTTTTAGGAAATATTGGATTAAAAATATTTTCAAGAATATTTACATTCTCAAGAATAATTTTTAAAATTTGAACTAGATATGAGAATTTCAAATTCTTTTAAAACATTCTTGGGAATCTAAGAAAGATTTCGCAAATGAAAAGTTACCTAATAAACTACTTGACCCCTTAGCATATTCAGGGCTCATCTAATGAGTAGATATTTATCCACAATCTATCACTACCTAATCTAAATTAGAAATGCAACAAATACATAAGAAATATCTGCACCTAAAAAATACATTAATGTGTTAACAATATGAAGGTTTTAATGAAGTTGGTACACATATATCAATACTTACATCACCTAAAATCCTAGAAAAAGAAATCAAACATATAGAATTGAAAAAAATATAAAGGTACACAATCATAAGATCAAAATATTCTTCTTTAGATTTAAAGGAAGAATAAGGCATTCAAACATACCTTAATTATGATAAAAAAAATTTAACAATTTAAAGGACAAACTACAAGTTGAATGCAAGCTTTGTTGATGTTTAGTAGGAATATCTCCTCAGAGTACAATGAATCTTACGAGGAAATGCTCTCACTTTACACTTTACACTTTAGAGCAGAGAAAGAGATTCTTATTAATTTTAACTCCGTCTTTCATCATTATGAATTATTTAAAGACCAAAATGATGTTATTTAATTTTCCACTTTAGTTGTATACTTAAATAAATATCTAATATCTAATGTATTAGATTTAAAATATTAATGGTTGAATATAACATATTAATTACTTCATAACTTCTATCTTTATAACTTTTCATGTCTAGTTTAAATAAAAAGTCAACATGTTAAATTTAGGGAAAAAAATACAATTTCAATATCAATTTTATAATAAATTGATATCATTGCATATAAAAAAATATAATCTATATCAAAATGTGATATTTCTTGTTCCCAATGCTAATTTTTGATAATAAACAAACACAATAACATGAAAATGACTGTGTTAATAAAAAAACTGATGCGGTTTCGTTGTTTAATAAACTTTGAAATATTTGAATTTCATATTAAATATGAAAACTAGGAAAAAGTTATTTTCAAATATTTTAAATAGATAAAAATTTAAATTTATTATATTTTTCAAATTATATGTATATTTTTTTATAACAAAAGAGAGTTACTTAAACATGAAATTGAATATAAAAATTAGAGAAAGTGAATTAACAAATATATAAGAAAGGAGAGAAAAAAACAATTATGAAAATATACAATTTTATTTATTTACATATACTTCATTATATTAAGGCTGTTGAAAAATACAATGTTCCATCCTTCTAACTAATTCTCCTTGTTGACTAGATTCCAAATCTTTTTCATACTACTTAAGATCACTTTTGAGTTGAAAGGTATTAAGAAGAGAGCCTCCCTCTATGGTATAATTAAGCATAGAAAAGCCTAATTCTTCAATTTTTCTCCTCATTATAATAATAAGAAAAATTAAAGAGGTAGTTTGTATCTTTTATGTTTCATTACAGTAAAAAGAGTCTTTCCTCTAGGAAAACTAAGGGTGTAGGCAAGATTTAGGCAATACATTTTTTTTCATTACTAACTCAAGGACATAGATCAAACACAAAGATAACTACTCTTCCTTCTCATCTAGCACATCAAGAAATGTTGTAATTTTTGTTAAACATTTTTCCTCCTTTGACATCTCAAGCTTCACAACATGACTATTATGGTTTTCTAGTTTCCACACTATAAAACCTAAGATATTGAAAGAGGCATATCTTTTGGCAAAATTTGTAATATTTCTAGATATGTTAGATATGATAGAAAGAGAGTTATTTTTAAATTGAAACCAAACCCTTAATAAATAATAAAGGCAAAGGCATCGTTAAAACTATTTAAAATGGAGACTACAAACAAAATTTATAGGTAGTATGCTAAACATTAGACATTAATTATAAAACCACAATCAATGTCTAAAGGTTTAATGGTTTAAAGAGTGGTGTTTGAAACTTTTAGATGCTAGTTATTTGGAAAATAAACATTCTAAGTGTTTGTGGTTTTCCATAACCTTGTGAATGCCATAATGCAATTTATTTAGCTTATCATTCCTTGTAACTTTACATGGTAGTTGTCAATATAAACTAACATAATAATTTTACTTAGTTTCCTATAGCCTTATAAATACAAAAAGTAGGTAGATGTAGATATACCTTTAGACATTAATTTTTATATACATCGATGTCTTATTGTCAAACATCTTTTCATGTATAACCTTTGGTATTCCATTTAATGTTAGGCATTTAAAATTGATATAATTTATTAGAAATAAGTTTGTGTTTGATATCCATATTAGGTTTTATTAAGTAAACAACATGATTTTTTGAATTTTTTTTCAAATCTAATATGTTATGGCCTAACAAGATTTGTTACAAAACAATAGAGATAGTTTTACACAATGAAATCTTTGAAATTTTAGATAATGATATCATTATATAATAAAAATCGAGCATATTTATATATTCACAAATGAAAGTAAAGATGAAATGAAGATTTCAATTACAATAATATAATAGATTAGTATATGAAGAAAGTTACAAATGAAATACAAAACATTTTTATAGTTATATATATTCTATAAAACAAAATACATAAAAATTACATTTTTATAGCATAATCCCTATGCATCTAAATTTACACCTTAAAATAATCCTTGTTGTGAATTCTCAAAGAAAATTGATTTATTTTCTTTATATTGAAGTACTCCATAGGTTTTATAGAGATTAGTCATTTCTTACCCTAGAGTACAGGGTAAAATATGAGGATAATTCAGTTATATTTAGAAATTCTTTGAATCTATGGAAGCTTTCCATCTAAGACTCTAATGCCTTCTACTATTTGAAAAAGGAGACACTAGAGTCTTATTTAGGATTCTTCCAAAAAAATTTAAAACATTTTTAAAAAATGAGTAAATTATACTTAAATTTAACCTAAACATAAAAAAAAGAAAGTAAGCAAAATTTATAAACATTAGGAGTAATACTAGACATTAGTAATTAATAAAAGACTGATGTCCTATACATCATAGTTTTCAAAGTAAGCAATGGTTCTTATACCTTTAGACATTGACGAAGTCCAAATCGACATGTAAAATAAAATAAACATTAGTTATAAATAATAGCCATTGTTTTAAGTTTTCATATAACTTTATCCATATTTTTTGAACTTTTCATATAACTTTATCCATACTTTCTAATCTCACTCTTTATTTTCCATTAGATGTCCATTCTATATGGTTTTGGCACGTCGATTCTTTATTTAAACTAACATGGTAAGTTACACATTTTTAGAAATGTTGCTATGCTATTACATATGTCAATTTTTTCTTTAATTAACATCTATAGGCCAATTTTGTATCACAATTATGTAATTTAGAGATTAGGTAAGTAATTTTTACCAAAAATTATGATGGTGGAGTTACAATCTACTAAGATTATTGAGAAATTAAATAATAATAATCATGACACATGGTTAACATGCATAGAGTTATACTTGGAAAGACAGGATTATTAGAAGGTTATGAATGGTAATAATATTATTGAACTAAAACAAGAAGATGTTGAAATACTCAGAAAATGAAGAATCAAAGTAAGAAAGTCATGTTCACAATTAAAACTACTATAGATGAAGAAATAATGGAGTGCATCAAAGTTATGAAAGCTATGGAACCTTGTGAGGAAGCTTAAGACACTCTTACTTCTTAATTTTACAAAGAAGAATGACTATACTAGTCAAGAATCACTAAGTCATGGTTAAATCTAGTTGTTATAGTATCAATCCTAATCCTAGTCCCACATTGACATCTAAAAGATAGTCTCAAGTGGATTTTACAACTTGTTATTTTTTTTATTATTATTACATCACTAATTTGCTAATAACTAATTTCAAATCACTAATTAATTGAAATCAATTATTGTTGTTGTTATTATTGTAATATTAATAATTTATTACTTTAATTAATATATTATCTATTTGTAATAATTATTTATGTATATTTAGTTGTAATACTACTTTTAAAGTTTTATAATAATAATTTTCTCACATAATTTATCTATTAACTTTTTAATTTTATTGTAATTATTTATTTTTAATAAACTTGTCTAATATATGTTAACAATATTAACTATATAAAATCATTAATTTTAACATTAAAAGTTAATTAATATATATAATTTTAATACATCAAAATTATAAGTTATATTTATACATATGCACACATCAATCAATTAATCTTTTCTTATCTATTGTAGATTATCACTCATAGGCTAATTTATTAGACCTAACCCATTTTAACACATCTAAAAATCACTAACATGATAACTAACTAGAGTATCACTAAAAGGTGAAAAAGAAACACTTTTTATTAGAATCAACAAAGGTAAATGCAAAGTTTTGGAATGTGTGAAAGGGAGCAACAATAATCAAAGGAAACAAGTTCAAGGCCAAAAGGAATACACAACCAAGCAAGCACCACAACAACATCACTAAAGGCATTTGGTAACAAACAAGCATCACAATGACGAGTGCTACAAGTATGATAAAAAAAAAGGCATTATGCTAGAGACTACTAGTTGAAGAAGAAAGATGTTGAAAGAAATATAACAACATCTAGCTAGTTATGAAAAAGGTTATGATAATAAAGGTAAATATGGTGCTAAAGCATCATTTATTGTGATGGAACTAGATGCCGAATCTTTTTCCAATAGAGATAAAGAAGTTAATCCTTACATTAGAACAATTAGGATTAGCAATGCCTATTACAAAGTTAATAGACCATAGTAGAAATTGGATTATTGACTTTAGGTTATACTAGTTCGATAAACCTATTTGATCCATTTATGAACCTACTATAAATAGATTAGAATGGATGAGTCCATAAAAATTGAGGACTCCCTAAATAGGAGTAGGAGTCCAAGTCTTAGAGTTTGTAGACCATGAACTTTTTCCTTTTAAAAAAATTTAAACTTTTTAAAACAATTCTAAACCCAAAATAATAATTATAAATTTAAAAATCACACATTTTATGCATTCTTAATCCACACCAATAATTTAAGACTAAATAAATTATAATAAAAATTAGTTAACTTTGAATTTTTTTAATTTAGAAACAAAATTAGTAACTTAGAAATTTAGGTTGACTTAGATTGAAAAATAAGAAAAAAAATTAAGTTTGAGAGTGTGTATTGGATTAATTTAAAGAAAATTTGATAGTATATTAATTTAGTATAAAAGTTAAAATAGAAAGAAAAGAAGAAATGGAATGCAAACCCATTTGTAGATTGGATCACGTTAGGTTCACATTTTATAGGTTCTATAATTCATATATTTTTGTGGGCTTATAGATCCATCCATACAAACTTAAGTCCTTTTCAATGACTCCACTCTAGGTTCTTAAGCCATATAACAAATGATGTGGATAAGTCGGAGAATGTTTCAAAGTATAAAAGTAGCCAAATAGTGGTAATTACTAATAATTTTAAACTTTTAATCGATCATATAAGGAAGCAATGGGTTAATAAAATATTTTTGACTAATCCGTTATAAGGTGATATTTAGACTAAATGATAAATTATTTTAATTCATTTTAATGGGCTAAATGCTTTTGGATTTAGTCTTACAAGCCTGTGATGAATTCATAAAGTTTTTTAGGCCACCACTCTTTCATTATTCATTAGCTTAAATTAGCTCACTTGAATTGATTTTACTCACATGGATAAAATAATTTTATTTTTATTTTGTTTTTGAAAATGCCAAATCTTGGCCATTAAAAAATAATTCTATTGCCTACCATTTTAAATTTAAAATTCAATGGCTAATTTCAAATACGTGTTAAATCTCATCTTTTAAATCATGATTGAAAAGAAAATACAAATTTTGAGTGGGAATTCCAAAAGTTATAAAGGGCAATTTCAAATTTAGACTTCTCCCATATGTTTCTAAATGATGATAATACTTTGATAAATTCATACACGTAGTCTATCATACATGTATAAAGACTATTCAAAACTTCTTGATCAAAGATGGAGTGTTTTTCTTGGGTGAAGTTGTTAAGCGTCAAAATACTATGCAATCTAATTCAAATTTAAATATTTAACTCAAGGACAAGTCAAAGAAGCATGTGAGAGAAGTTATCTTGGAAAACAAGTTGCCTTCATCAAGTTTTTCTTATAAATAGGCTTTATTTCAAAAGAAAAGATACCACTTGCAAAACATATTCTTATTCTTCTCCTTCTAACTAGAACTATAGCAATATTTCTCTTGATTCAAAATTTTCTTATGCATTCCAAGAGTGTTCTAGAGAGAAAACTCATAAAATTTCTCAATAAGATTGTGAAAGAATCTTCTTTATGAACCTATTAGAAATCTTAGTGGAGATTGTGAATCTTATAAAGTCAGGTAAAAATTCTAATATAGGTTGGAAAAATCTTGTAAAGTTAGGTGATATTTGGAAATCTTAGTAGAAATTGGCTAAATCTCATAAATCTCAATGCTATAATTTTTTTACCAAAAAAAGTAGATACCTAAAGTGAAATTTAGTAGTTAGAGAAGAGAGAAGTAGATTTAAAAAGTATTCCTTTTAGATTATCAAATCTCTATAAAAATTCTTAGTATCATATCTTTTTATCTACTCTTTTACATATATCATTTCAAAGATTCTACTCTTTCTTTTAAGAAAAAAAAAACATTTACATGGCTTATATGTTAAGTTTATTGAAGAAATTATTTTTGAAATATTTTTAAGGTATTTATAATCTTTGAAAATTTAGTTCATGTTTTTGAAACTTGGTTTTTATAATCTAGTTAAACATTTTTTAATTGTTAATTTTGTAAAAGCTAATTCATCTTCCATTGACTTATAAGTTCTATCATCATAATGATAAATTTACAATTGTACCTTGTGGTAAATTTTAAGAGTTTCAACTTGAGTATGTGTATCATGTGCCTAGCATAAAGAAGAATTTGTTTTCAATGGTACAATTAGCAAATAAAGGCAATTTTATTCTATTTAAGCTTAAAGACATAAAGGTATACAAAGATATAAAGGTGTCAAGGACACAAATCATAGATGAACAATGACCAAGGTTCGTGTATGTTGTGTTTATAGAAGCAACACATATAGGCAAAGCTGAAAAGAATGAGATAATTGGTCTTTGGTATCCACATATAGATTATGGTAGTTATCACAAGCTCAAATTGATGATGATAAAGTCTATGTTGATCCAATTAGAAGTTTGAAATGACACAATTTGTATTGGATGTCAATAAGGTAAAGCACATCAATTAATTACCTTATGTGAAGTCAAAATATAAAGCAAAAGAGCCATTAGTGTTAGTACACTTAAAGTGTTTTTAGGCCAATAAAATAGCCTTAAATATGTATAGCATATGGTACATGATTAAGTTTAGTAATAATTTCTCAAGATATATTTAAGTATATTTCATGAAAGAAAATTTTGAATCCATGAATAAGTTCAAGGAGTTCAAAGAAATGATAGAAGTTGGAGTAGAAACAAAGATAAAGTGTCTTTGTACAAATAGGAGTGGAGAATATACTTCAAGAAAATTCTTAATACTATCTTAAGAAGTTCAAGATAAGACAACAATTCACATATTCACACACTCTATAACAAAATGGAGTTTCTAAAAGAAAGAATTACACTTTACCAAAATTTGTTGTAATATGTTACATTCTAAAAATGTACTTCAGTAATATGGGGCAAAATTCATAAAAATAGTTGCTTATGTCATCAATAGATTACTATAAGCAAGGTAAGAGTTTATCTCATTATGTATTTATTCCTGATCATCAAATGAATGAATTTGATGAAAGGGCAATAGGGTGTATTTTTGTTGAATATGATGAAAAGAAAAAAGGGTGGAGATGTTGTGACCCATTAACAAGTAAATATTGCCATGTTTCCAAAATTTTAATGTTTGACAAGGCATTAACAAGATCTCTACGATGTGTGGTACTGCCTAATTTAAAAGAAATTGAAGATATTTTATAAGAAAAGTTGGGCAAGTAAGATCAAAGCCAAAAATATATTGAAGAGTCCACACATTCAAATGAATTGAAACTTGAAAAAGAAAATAACCCATGACAAACAAATACTAACAACCAATGGAGAATACTCATGATTGCTGACATTTATGTATTTGTTTTTTGTTTACCTTCTCCATAATTTTTCTGTTCATCTTTTGTTTAACCTATTTTTATGCTTGATTAAAGGAATTATCTGATGAAAAGGGAATTGAAAATCATATTTTTTTTCATATCTTAAGATTAAACCCTTTTAAGAAAAAAATTGGAGAGAGATTTCAATTCATTGGGCTCTGGCCTCACAAATACATTAGTTTGTAAATAGAGATTTGCATCTTTCTTTTGCTGGATACATAAAGCGTTAAATCTGAAGAACTTTTCAAGCACGTTGTGGTTGCCAAGTTGAATCCATTATATCAAACTCTGAATGTTTAAACGGAACTTTTCTCGCTGAAGAATGGAAATCCATATTTTCAACAGGATAGTGTTATCCATAGTAAAAATTTTCATTTATAATAATTACCTGGTAATGGGAAAATATGGAAGTATGCAGACCTAATTGTTTATATGCAGAACTATATTTCCATTACACACATGCATATATATATATATATATATATATATATATATATATATATATATATATATATATATACATACACATATGTGTGTGTGTGTGTGTGTGTGTTTTAGACCCTTTGTCGACTATAAAATACAGAAAAATAAAAAAAATGCCATTCTTATACTGATTTCTTATATTTAATCTATATTATTATCTCAAAATTAGTTACTGATAGCAATAATTAATGCAAGAGGATGTAAATAAGAAGTAAAAATACCCAAGGAAAAGTAGAATGATCCACAAGAAAATACATACTAGAGCCAAAGAAAAATGAAATGATAGTTTACACACATATAAAATATTCCCTTCATCATAAAGAAGCAATCCATACAGTAGTGGGGGTGATCATGCATCTACCACACTTTAGAATTCAAGGAGTACACATAATTTATTCAATCTTTATTATCAGTTTGCAACATCATACGTAAGATTTATGTCTAGATATGATTGTTAGCTGCATGATGCTATTAAACTGAGGGGCTGGTGGCTTCTCCGTCTGTGATCTTCATGAGCTCTAAATATGACTTTCCATCAAGCTTACGATTGAAGAAACCTTTCACATATTTGTCCATTCCAGTCCTTTTGAAGATTGGTGGGTTTTGTTGGCTTGTGAGGCTTTTCACAGGTCCCATTTCTGATTCATATTTAGGGTTAAAGAACATTGCGATGGAGATTCTTTCCTTGCCTGAGTTCACTGTGACCCTATGTTCCACGCTCTTGTATTCTCCATTGCTCATAATCTGTTCAAACGCATTGACATTATATATTTTGCAAATCATATCACTATTCTGGAACTTACAAAATTGGATATTGTTTCATTTGTGACCAGTAATTTAATTTGAGTTAATATTTTTTTTTAATAAACTCGCAAGCAGCTTGACTTGACTGATTAATAATTTCAATAAGTTGAAATCATATGTACATTAAGTCAGTTAATTTTATATGTAATTAAACAATAGGATCAGTCTTAACTCAAGATGAGCCAAGATTGATTCGTTGGCTTGGATCATAATTGATATTAGTGAATTTATAAGACAAATTTTAATACAATAATGTATTTTATAGTATAATAATTCATCAATTTTGAAGCTTTTTAGTATGTATTATTAGACAATAATGAAAGGCCAATTCTGGTGTAATATATATATATATATATTTGTGTATTTCAATCATAATAAGTTTTTCCTATGTATTAGGACGATAAAAATTATTTTTTAATACCTTGACAATTGAAAAATATGATTTTTAATGCATATAAATTTTAAAAGATTGAGATATATAAATGTGCGTATGTGTATATATATATATATATATATATATATATATATATATATATATATATATATATATATATATATATATATATATATATATATATATATATGCCTGTGTGTGTATGTGATTAACTTCTTTCTTTTTGGGTGGAAGTAAGTAACATATTTTTTTTGTCATTAATATTTTGAATTAACGTCATGCGTTAACAAGTGGTTTCTCCCTCCTATATATCACCAAAAAAATCTTTTAATTTATATAAATTCAAGATGTAAGGTATGTAAGAGACAATAATTTTAAGTACCCAGTGTTTCTTTTGCCTAAACTTTATTATATGCTTTTTAATTTTATTTTTTCTTGCAAAATCCTAATGATTCACCAAAAAGCAAAACTCTTTAAAAAATATATTATATACTATTTGAACCAAAAACATCGAATTGCTTTCTTCGAATTTCTTTAGAATAGAAGGTAAGGAAGACCAGTAATTAAGACAAACCTCTAGAATGTCGCCAATGTTGACAATAAGGGCGTCAGAGATGACGTTCACAGGAATCCAAACTCCATCCTTCTTAATCTGGAGGCCATCAACTCCATTGACTTGGTTAAGGATCGTAATTCCTGAACCATCTGAATGAGCAGTGAGACCCATAACCAGATCTGGCTGGGGGCATGGAGGATAGTATGTCATCCTCACAGATTGCATGCCATTTTCAAACGCTTCAACCATCTCTCTCTTCTCTATCTTTAGGGTTTTCTCCAGCAACCCCAGCAGTATCATGGCAACATTTTGCAGTTCCATTATGTATGAATCCAAGACAGCCCTACAAATAAGTAAAACATGAAATAATGATGTGTGCTAGCATCAATGCTTGTTTGTATGCATAGCTCAGAGGGGTTGTTCCAAATGTTAAGTTGCTTGCTAGAAGGTTGGGAAATCATGTTATAATATCTTTTTGCACCTTCCTTGTATCAAGGTCCTTTGAATTCTTAGATCCTTTCATTTTCTCTTTGGTTATGATCTTGTGATATTAGAGAGAAATAGATACAAAATTTTTCTGTGCAATAAGTCTAGAATCCAGTTTTTTATTTATAATGGAACTCTCAAAAAATATTACATCTATCTCTTTCTAAATATGACGAAAAGAAGAAGATTATCCAAACTCGCAAATGTAGGTTAGGTCAACCTAACCTTATGCAGAAATTTAATCTCAAGCAAGGGAGTCAGGGTAGCATATAATGCCTTCCTTCTCCTTTTTAGTAAAAGAGGATTCAATTTCATACCAAAGGTCAGTTGTTTAAAAAAAAAGAAACTCAAATTGTTATAAGAACGATCACAAATAGGTTTAATCTTTAACATGGAGGAAAAAAAATTACTTTATGAATATATTGTAGAAGTGCCGAAGGATTGTGCATGTCATGTTTACATTTAAGTTAACTCTTCCAAAGCTTTGACCTAATTGCATTAATCTCTTTACGTTAAGTTTTAGATTCCAATTATAATGCCACCAAAAAAAAAAGATTCCAATAATAATAACATTTTTTATTTTTTATTTTTTTGAATGGAAGAAGATTAAGAGAAAAAAATAGTAAAAATTATCGTAGTAAAACAAATTAAAAATGACAAGAAACCTAAGTTCTCCATTTTCTTTTCTTCTTCATTTATCTTACTCTCAAGCAAATAATTAATCCTATAGTACGTTAGGAGTTATGAAGGAAAGAGAATAAAAGGTAATGGAAAAAAAATAGGAGAAGGAAAAAGAAGGGTGAAAAATAGATACTTAGGTCATGACTTTTCTTCTTCTTAATTGAATTAATATTTAAAAAAACTTCAAAATCCTTCAAGTTGAAGGAACACAAAATCGTTAATAATAGATGATTTTGAAGAATTAATTATAAAATTCACAAATAAGAAGAAAGTTACGATATAATTTTTTTTCTTTTTCATTCTCCCCTATCCAAACATTGCATTAGAGAGAGACCTAAAGGATGGAGGGAGCTCAGGGAGGAGATGTGGTTTCCTCATGTGAAGAGGGTTGGTAGTCACATAGAACCTATCTCCCCAATCAAGCTCTTGACCTTCTGATATGATTACGGCTCCGTAGCCTTCAACATCACCTGCCCTTGTTTTGTATTTCATCTTTTCCTCCCATGGAAGTTTGAAAAATTCTTCGATCTCAGCCTTAAGCTTCCCTAGCAGTATTGGGCTCACTCCATGGTTCACCAACTGCATAAATTATATATTTAGGGGGGAAAAGAAAATGCATTTGAATATTATAGGTGATACTGCAATATTTGGAGATTTCGCTCTTTTCTTTTCTTTTCTTTTTTTTTTTTTTTTTTTGGGGGGGGGGGGCGCTATTGTCACGTGTAATTATAATTTTGCACAAATTATTTTATGCGAAACAAAAATGCAAAAAGTTACAACTTTATCTGCAAAATTAAGCTTTCCATCACAATGATCACAAATTCTGAAGAACATATATGTTATTCTTCATGAGATTAATTTACGTAAAAGTGTAAAAAACCTGAAAGAAGCCAAAATCTCTGCAAGCCGAGTGCAAGTTGTCTAGTTCAAATTGTGTAGCTTCCCCAGAAACCAGTTGCTGCATGTTAATGATGGGTAATATTAACGGAGGGGACAAGGTTTGGCTTTCTGTAAGTAGAGTTTCCTGATTGTGTGAGCCAATTATGTAGCATTCAGGAACTGAGTTTAGGGATAATTTCTTGACAAGCTCCTGAACAATCGGCGCGGATTTAGAGCTCACATAATTTTCTGCCTTAGAGGAGGCCATTGTTATTTCTTCTTACAACACACCTCTCGACTGAAGTAATGAAGGATATTTATAGCGAGAGAACCCACATGATGCTGTGCAATTAGTATAGTTTAGTTTTTTTATTTAAAAAATTGGTATGAGAGGTTTCTTAATTTTACCGGATAGAACACTAATAACATGTTGAAGTTCCGAAAATCACTAATATTAAGAAGGTTAAATCATAATTAAAGGAATCGCATTAATTTTATTTGAATTCTGACTAACTAGTTAAAGTAACTTGGCATTGGCAATATGCTTTAGCTGTTAGATTCAAAAGTTCTTGGCTGTCATTATAAAGAAATGAATGACAATAATTCATATCATTATCTGGTATGTTTGTGACATCATTGGAAAATAAAACAATATAATATTTTAATTCTCTCATCATATTCACACTTATATCATTAAAAGCAAGAACAATTTTTCCCTAATTTTTACAAAAGTCAACAGTGCTGTTAGCTTTGAGCTATAATTAATTTTAATTCTGGTCACCTCTAACATACAAATTACTTGCACTTGGTTCTTCTTAAATATATTTTATTTTGACCTCTAAATATATAAATTGAATCAAAGGATGTGTATTAATTACTTTTTTGAAATTAGGGATTAAAAACCATAATTGATATATAAAGTTATTGTAGAATTCTACGTATATGATACTAATGCAGGTTGGTTTAACTAATTGTAAATATTTGGATAAGATTATTGCGGTTCTCCTTGATCATAAGTTCAACTTCCTTTTAATGTTGATCATCCTACTTGGCAGGCTCTTTAAGTGGCATTAGAAAATCTTTCATTGCTATCATTTTTTAACTTGTATATATATAAGAATTTAAATTCAATTTACTAATAATATAAATTTTCTTTACATTATTATTCAACATATGTTACCACATCAATATAAATCAGTTAAAATTCTTTTATTATTGTTAAAAATATTTAATTATTATTATTTTTTTAATAATGTATCTTTTTTTTATCTACTGGTGGTATAAAATATTTAATACGATTAATAGATCTAATTTAAACTCTAGTGACTAAAATGTGAATGTTTTCCCATTGTGGGTGGATCAATTGTGGTTTGCAAAAAAAATTTAACGTAAGAAGGCATATTTCATTAATGTACTCTTTCAATATTTATAATCCTATATATCAAAACTTTGAATATCAAAATTTATAATCTTATATTTAATTAATTTTCATCTAATGATGGTATAAAATATTTAATACTATTAATAGATCAACCTTAAACTCTATATATAATGCTAATGACTAAAATGTGAATGTTTTCCTCTCATGGGTGGATCAATTATAGTTTGCATAAAAATTTTAATGTAAGAAGGTATATTTCATTAATTTTCTCTTTCAATATTTATAGTCTTTTGTATCAAAACTTTGAATATCAATTAGAATTTTATATCTTCAATTTGACGAAAATTACTAATTTTAACTTAATTTGTTTTAAATTATATTTTAATGTGAATATAAAATATTACTTTTAAGGGGAAAAAATAAATTAAATTTGTATATTAAGAGGATTAAAATTGTAATATTAACCCTAATTTTTAATAATACTCTCTGGTTATACAATTGAATAGTGCAGGGATCTGTATGCAAATTAAGTATGACTCTTATAACAAGAAACTTAGGCCCAGTGATGCATCTATATAATTTGTTTTCAAACAATATACAGATTTAACTTTTAAATCATGCATAGATTGGATTTCAATATTTTTACAATGATAACACAAGAATTTCAATCTGAATCCTTTCTAAACATGGGGGGAACGAGGTACACAGTCCAGAGTGGGCATTTGCCCCACTGGAGTTCCAAAACTTTTATGGGATAGGCTAATACATAATATAAATAACAAAAATCTTCTCTTTTTTTTTTTTAATTGTGACCCCACTCGACAACCAATATTAGTTAAGATTTCTAAGCTCTATAACTTAGAAGAATCCAATAATTATAACAGCAAAGTTCATTCCATAATTACCACTAAGACCAACATGAAATTATTTTAAAGATAAAATAACTTTACTCACAATCATTATTTAATAGAAAAAAAGGATTTAATTCCTTCTTACTCCTCATTTGTAAAGCTCCAAACATGAACTTCTGAATAAATGAAGTGTTTCATATTCAAATTAATATATGAGTACAGTGGGCTAGTTAAAAAGGCTTAAAGTATCATAAAAAATTTCCCCTCCTCATAAAAATGATCTCCAAAAAGTCCATTAACAAGTAAAATTTGTCCGGAACATACTTTCCATTTAATTAATACCTCGTAAATTAGTTTAGTTATTAGAGAAAGAAAAGAGATACGCAAATATATTATTTAAAGTTTGTCATTCATCCATAAGGTAAATTATGATCAATAAATCTTTTATATAAATTGATAAAGTTTATTGTTTAGCCGACATTGTTCATAGATAAATTTCTGAAAATCGATTTCACAACAATCTTTGTAACAATCTCATAAATGAATACTTAGCTATTTATATTAAGGGAAATGCATTTAATAGCATTAATAATGATTTAATTGTTCAATTATTTCAGAATATAAAATTACATTACGAATTATAAATGTAATACTTGTTTCATTACAATGATTATTTGAACTTCTATCATATTTTTAATCATAATATGATACTATTTGAAATAGAAATTGTAATAATATCATCTAATTATTGATACTTCTAAACTATTTAAATGTTTTACTACTAATTCATTTCCAATGACATATCTCAAAATTAGGGTTTGAGGGTGAGAGAATTATTTAAATTTTTCAATGCTTTTGAAATAAAAAATGAGAATATATGATTTAGAGAATATCGAATCAAGTGAGAATACTACTTATATAAGATGAGAAAAATATATCATAATCATCAAATTTTATTTTAATGGTGAAAATTAAAATATAATTGAAAATCAAACAATCACTTTAAAAAATATATGTAATTCTATATTTTAATCATATTTCATCCGTACAAAATTTGATGGCTCTCAAATAAAAATAAGAGAAAATGCATTTTATCCATTCATAATACGGCACTATTTATAATCTATACACATATGATTTAAAATGTCAAAAAGAAGTTATTTATAATTTATGCCATTTATAAATTATCTAATTATATTAAATTTTCATTAAAATGTAATAGATATTATCACATGCAAGCCAATTACTCCCTTGTTAGCCCTAATTAATTTGACCCAATGTTCCAAAGTTACTCTTCTATGTACATAAAGGAACAAATTGCGTAACCATTTGAGATAAGTAAAACAACTTCTAATAAATTTTATGGGCTGTCGTGTGTCACGAACCAACAACCCAATAGTTGAAATGTGCGGCACTTAAACCTTCACCACCTGAGGAATAAGCCAGCCTACCAATTAATACACTAACCAAACTTAGAATTTAACAAGCCAAACATATAAGCATAGCACAATCGAGGCAACCATAAGCACATCAACATGATATAAAGGCAATCAACACATATAGAAAGGCAACAATGGTGCATAAAATGCAATTCAAACACATATAGCCAAAAGCAACTAAATTCAAGATAATTTGTATATAGAAAAGGGGATACTTCTATTATTCATATAAAGCCTCATTACATAGTGGAAATGTGCTAGGGAAGCACCAAGCCGCACATTCCATCCCTTAGGCTAGTGCAAAGTTTCCACCAAGGTCACCTAACACTTTCCCTTGAAGAGCATTACGAACTAAACCCTATCCGATAGGAATAGACATACTTTTTCCAAACCATTATAGGGGGTTTTTAGCAAGCTTCGGGTAGAATTTTGCTACCAAGATACACTGATATAAAAATAAAAAACCAAGGATCACAAACATATGCTTTCTTACCCACACTAGATAAGTTACCTTGGTCAAAAATACAAGCAAAGTCCCAACATAAGGAAAATTAGGAAAAATAGTACACAAGTTGGATTGATCTTAAATTTGGGCTACAAGTGTTCCATCATATGCTTGATTTATGCCAAGTTTCATCCCAATCAGAGCTTATTTTCTTGGTCATTTGGTTCACAAAGCCGACTTGTAACATTCTCCCCCACTCAAAAAATATTAATGTTCTCATTGATAACTCAATGTAACATAACTTCCACAAGCATCTTTAGTTTGCTTTGCTTGAGCTCCTCCCTCAATCTCTTTACTTATCCATATGAGTTTCGCCAATGAGCAAGTTGTCTTCAACACCTCAATGTAACTAGGATTCTTGGAAAGTCTTCAGTTTGCTCCACTTTAGCTCCTTCTTCGACTTCCTTCCAATTAGTCTCTCCAAGGTTGTTGTTTACGATGAAATTTTCTGCCTTTGTAGCTCCTCAAACTCTTTAATACAATTGGATTTGATTTAAACACTCAGTTAGCATCCCCTTATCCCAGCTGATAATGTTGAACAAAGAGTTAGCACTTTTATTCTAACAGCACACTCTACAAAGCCCATTGGCATCCTGATAGACTCCTCTTGAAAGATTTGCCTTGTTTAAAACATTCCACTAGATGTGACACCCTGCCAGGTGAAAGAGCATTCCTTCTATCACAATCATATGAAGGAAATGTTAGCCGGTACTCCACTAACCCACTAAGCTTATTGTGGCAGACCCCTATTGGGACTTACCGCTTCGCGTTATTGAAAAGGTCACTCTTGTAGGTCAAGGACCTGTATTGCTCCAATCCTTATGTAAGACTCATCTTCAGTGTTAGACTTATCAGTATCACCCTTATTGCTCTTTTAGCCTTTCTCTTGTGGTTTGACTTGTTAAGCATTTAAGGTATACTTCTCAGGGCAATATGCCACTTTGTGTGGCCCTCAACATAAGAAACATGACAAGGTTTTTGACTTCTTCCCTGTGTTAGAAACCCGAGATGAGATTAATACTTAAGAGCTGGAAGATGAAGTGTTGTTCTTTGCCCTACTCTTGGACTTACCCCCTTTCAATTGACTGCCATTCCCACTAAAATAATTCAAGGCACCACCCTATGAGTTCTTGCTAGAAGGGAAACCAATGTCGTAGTCACAAAAATGCTCTGTCGTAGCTACCATTTCAGTAAAGCTTTAAACCCGTCTCTTTTGGAGTTCCATTGTAGCTTCACATAAGAGACCATCGACAAAGTAAAAAAGCTTGTCCTTCTCTATCATGTCTTAGATGTCTAACATAATGTTTGTGAACTTCTTCATATAGTCTTAAACTGAGCCAATTTGGAGCAACTCCTGTAGCTTGCATCTTGCCAAGTAGTTGACATTCTCGAGGTAGAAATGTGCCTTCAATTCTTGTTTTAGCCCTTCTTAAGTATGAATATGGCACCTACCTACTTGAATATCTTGATATTTTATCCTCCACCAGACCTTGGCACCATCTGTGAGGAACATGGTGGCTTGGTTTACCTTAGACTCTTCTGAATTTATTTTCATAGCTTGAAAGTATTGATCCATATTGAATAAGAAATTCTTGAGCTTTTAGGCATCCCTCTCACCCACTTATGGCCTAGGTTTGAGGACTTTCACTTCTTCCTTGCACTCTGAAGCATTACCCTCTGGCGGATTATTACCTGGGGCCAACATCATCACCTTTATGCTTACAGCAAGGTTAACTATTTCCATTTTAAAAGTCACTACAACATCCTTCACCTCATTAGTAAGGTCCTTGAAAGCATCCCTAAGTTGCCATTGGGTGTTTTCAATTGGAATAAGCGGCTTTTTAACTTATGGATTATCATTATTCCCGAGCCATTAACCCCTTTATTCTCTTTAAAAGTCCTAACTCACTGCTCAAGATTTTCCTAACTTTGGGCCCCCTAAAAGGGTTTCAAGATCTCTTCGATTTGCATGCTTTTCATGGCTTTTACTACTCCTTTGAGATTCTCAAGTGTGCTCTCAATAGCTTCAAAGTATTTGGCATCAATCATCTTATTTGCCATGGTGGGTTTATTGATAAGAATAGCAAAAATTATAGCATAGATCAAACCATGCTCTAATATCAAATGTCACAGACTAACAACTCAATAGTTAGGATGTGCAGCACTTAAACCTTCACCACCTAAGGAATAAGTCAGCTTACCTGTTAATACATCAATCAAACTTAGAATTTAACAGGCCAAACATATAAGCATAACACAATTAGGGCAACTGTAAGCACATAAGCATCATATAAAGGCAACCAACACATATAAAAAGGCAACAATGGTGCATAAAATGCAATTCGAATACATGCGGCCAAAAGTAACTAAATTCGAGATAATTCGTATATAGAAAAGAGGCTACTTCTATTATTCATATAAAGCCTCATTATATAGTAGAAATGTGCAAGGGATGCAATAATCCACACATTCCATCCTCTAAACTAGTGTAAATTTTTCACCAAGGTCACCTAACACTCCTCCTTAAGGAGCATTATGAACCAAACTTTATCCGACACGAGTAGACATACTTTTTCCAAATTGTCATAGGGGGCTTTCCGTAAACATCGAGTGGAATTTTGCTACCAAAATATACTAGTACAAAGATAAAAATTCAAGGATCACAACCATATATTTTCCTACTTGCACCAGACAAGTTACCTTGGTCAAAAATATAAGCATAGTCCTAACATGGGGAAAATTAGAAAAAAAGTACACAAGTTAGATTGGTCTCAAATTTCAGTTACAAGCGCTTCATCATATGCTTGATTTATCTACCAAGTTTTATCCCAATTGGAACTCATTTGCCTAGTCATTTAGTTCACAAGGCCAACTTGTGACATGTGTCATGCTAGCAGCTAGACGAACCATCTTCATCCTAGAGAATCTTTTTCTAAATCTAATGGGCAAAAGTGACACCTTACCAGCTAGAGGAATTGCATTAATATAGAGTATTATACCTTGTCCCAACTTGAGAATGTTATATCTTGTCCCAACTTGAAAAACCAAACAAATGTTTAATTCTAAAACTAACGTTGAATGAAAAGGCATGTGAGATTAAGCTATTTTGGTTTAAGATTAGGAAAGAAATAAAGGAGAGAATACATAAATCAAAATTTTAAAGCTTTATTTTGAATTAATTGAAAACAAAGAAAAGCACATGAGAGCCATATATCAAATGTTATTACATTTGGATAAAAAATAATCACATCCATATAAACAAAACCTCACATGACTTTTTTTCACATCCCCACCCCCACACATATATATATAAAGAGAAAGATTATGTAAGAGTAAGAAGAATGAATTGGTGAAAAGAATGAATTGTGATAATTCATCACTCTAGAGAATTGCTAATAGATGTGTATATTGATGCAATAACATTTTTAAAATTATTAAGAATAATAAGACAATGATTAATAATACAACTAATGTCAAATTTTATGTGGTGACATTTTTGAAAATATTGGAAATAATAAGATGATGGTTAATAAATATAATCAACATTTATTTCAATGTAGTAATATTTTAAAATTTTTATAAAAATTAAGATGACGGTTAATCTTATAACTCACATCAATTTAGACATAGTTTGATGTTTGAAAATGCTAGGAAACTTAAGACATTAGTTTTATACTTGACCAATATTGAAAATATAGAGAATTGTTACTTTATGGAGTGCTAAGTAGACCTAAGATATCAATTGTTTATTTAAACAATGATGAAATTGATGAAGCAGTGGTATTTTTATAAATATTATTGTAACTTTATATATCTATTTTGTAATAATCCAACATCATTTCTTTAAGACATCAGTTATTAAATTAAACACTAGCATGCAAAGGTTTTGGCTACAATCATGTCATGCTCTATTTCACATTTTTGCTTTTTGAAACTTATTTCTCTTATAATAATCACTTGTTTCATCATTTCTTCAATGATTTCACTATTATAGAATTGCTCATTTACATTAGTTCACACTCTTACTGGCATTTATTTTGATGTAGTTGCACTTTTAAAATTATATAAAAACTTAAAATGACAAATAAAAAATATAACCAATGTTTATATTAATATGGTGGCATTTTTTAAACTAGTAGGAATATTAATATGTTAGATTTAGAAATAACTAACATTAAAACTTTTATGAAAAAAATTAAGATGTTGATTTTTTCTTAACTAGCATCTAAAAAACTAATTGAAAATGTTAACAAGATAATTTTTGAAGTAACCAAAGTCAAAAGTTATAACTATCGATTCCATTCTTTGAAAGGTTGAAGTATATGATGACAATTTATTACTAATAAATGTCTATTATTTTTAACCATTTAGTTTAAAATTTCATTCTTATTTTTTATGTTTGTATTTATATTTGGGTTAATCCTTTGAAATGGTTTGAATGTTGTGGAAACACTCTATCTAGGACCTTAATGTCTCTTGCTTAATAAATATTTGTTTAAGAGTTATCAAAATCCTCAATAGGATGCTTCTATAAAGCAAGATGGCTGATATCTCTAGAAGATACATACATGCTTCAATAAAAAGAAAACAAATAAAGTTCCTTCAACCCATGAGAATTTGCAACAAAAATTTTGCTTTATATTGTAAATTTATATACATGTTACCATGTCATAATAGTGTATTGGTAATCTAGTATATAATTTTTTATGAAATAAAATTAGATGTAATGATTTGCAAAGACATTTCAAAGGTCACCCTAGGAGATGAAAAATATTTATACATCAATTTTATTATTAATAGATGTTTAAAGGCATTTTAAAAGTTTTATTGGATAATATAACTACCATTTACTTGATAATCAAGCATGCTTGAAATGTTGGTTTTGAGTTAATAACTGGTATCTATAGTTTTATTTATTGCCTATATATTTCACATTTACTCTCTATATGAAAATAGTTCAGTGATACCTTAATCTCCATTATCTAACTCTAGCATTTGTTTAAAGAGGAGGAAAACATCTCTCTTACCATTTCATCTAACACTTTTAGAGATATTATGGAATTTGATTATTGTTGTTTTATCTATTATTATTTAAATATTTCAAATGAGATGGAAAAGAAACTATTTTCCTCTTATTCAAACAAAAACTAGCATTAGTAATGAAGATAAATATATTGCTTAAATCTATGATTTACTAATATCTAAATGTAATGGATATCAAATAGTAGTTGTTAGATGATGCAATGTTGGCAATAACAGTGGAAGACAAAAATCCTCTTTTTTTAACTTTATGTAGTATTAATGTAAACTTGCATTTATACATGTAACAATATATACAATAAATAAAATTGTAGAATAAATTTTCTTATATCAATATTTTCTTTCTTATATTTTTTTAATATATTCACATTTAATGTGTTTATATTTGTATTATTGTAAGAAAAATATATAAAAAGAACATATAACAAGAATTTCTAATATTTGATAAAATTATAGAAAATTTATTATTAATTTCAAAACTAATATTCTTCTCTTTCAAACTTACAAAAATTAATGTCTTAAAATATAGTAAATCCCTAATTTATTTATGCAAATTTAATCTATCACTTAGGCAATTTGTAGAATGGAAAGTTTATTTTCTACTAGTTGATATAATTTTCTAAAACTTGATACAGTATTTAAACTATATTAAAATATATTGAAAGAACAAAAAGACATTGATTTTATACAAATAACTAATGTTTAATATTATATAATGACAATTTGTTTATTATAATAGAATATAACCGAAGTTATATTCTATTTATTTAAAATGACATCACTTTAATATAGATAATAATTCTTGTAATTAAATCAATGTCTAATAACCTTTATGGTTTCATTGATATCCATTTCTACATTACCTATTATTAAAAATCAATGAGAAAAGTATAAAAAAAAAAAACAAAAATGCTAGTAGGAGTACAAAGTATAAAATTAAATCACTCTAGTACCATTTGTAGAATTAGGATTCCTCTAACATGAAGCTTTGTCTTACAAACTCTAGCAAAATTGTAGAGTGCAATTTTTTCTTTCACTCTTATATGTAAAAAAGTACACCCATCAAATATTTTCAAATTTTCATTCTCTGTGTATCTGGATATTTTTAGTGTAAATGTGAGTTTATTTTAAATGTTAAGGTTATGTAACCTCATTAAAATGTTTCTAATTCTTTGTTAGCTCATAAATATACATTATAACTTTAGACACAAAATATATTACATATGGAAGATCCCTTCTATAAATGTATAGAAATACTTTAGGTTTTGGTATGTGCTTAGAAAATGTTTTGTTCAAGATTATTTAGGTTGCATTATTAATATATATAAATGTATGAATATATATATTTTAAGCATATTCTTGAGAATATGTACAAATTGATGTGATAGAGGGTTTAGTTAATATTTTTATGTGTATAATTTTAAATTGTATTAATCATGGATTGAAAATGGCTATGTACTAATCGGCATAGCATTGAATATAAAAATAAAGTTGATAAATTCATCAAATTTGTAGTTGCTCAGGGAAGGGAATGATTTAGTGATGACCTCATATTTTTCCCTTACCTTAATGTGGTAATATGAGGAAGATAACGGTCATATAAGTACGAGATTATTTATTTAAACATGGCATTGACATTATAATGGATATGATACCACAAAAGTAAATTAGGCAACATATCTACTAATCATGAAAATGATGGTTTCTATAATCATTTAAATGATATGATGTATAAAATTACAAATAATTTTATTAACTATAAGTCTTCAATAGCTTATTAAGTGATGCAAAAAAGCCATTGTATCCAAATTGTACTAAATATATACATTTATCTATCATGTTGAGATTTTTCAATGTGAAAGCAAGAAATAAATGGAGTGACAAGAGTTTTATAGAATTGTTACAACTATTGAAAAACATGCTTTTTGAAGGAAATTTACTACCAATTCATGTTTATGACGTAAAGGAAATAATGTGCTTGATAGGCATGAAGTATAAAAAATTCATGTTTATTCTAATGACTATATATTATACCAAAAAAGTATAAAAGATTAGATAAGTGTCCAAAATGCTAGATATCCTATCATAAATTGAAAAAAAATGATAACAATATCAATCAAAGGGTTTTAACTTAGGTGTTATGGTATTTTTGCATCATATCAAGGTTTAAATGCATGTTTATTAATGCAAAAGATCTTAAAAACTTAGCATAACATGTAGAGTGGTTAGTTGCTGACAACAAACTTTATTATTTGGTGAATACCTTTTAATGGAGAATAATTAACTTATTATTCCTCATATTTGGTAGTGAAGTAAGAAACCTTAAGCTTGCACTGTGCACTGATGAAATGAAACCTCACAATAATATAAGTAACAAACATAGTATATGACTTATACAACCCCCTCTCTATTATTATGCATGAAATGAAAGTATGTAATATTGACATTGTTGATATCAAGGCCAAAACAATTGGAAAAATGATATAGATGTATTCTTTGCACAAATTATTAAAGATCTATGACTCATATGAAATAAAAGTGTATTAATGTTCGACATATATGAGCAAGAGTCCTTTTAGTTGCATGCAATGCTCTCCAGCATAATCATTGGTTTTCTAACTTTTGGAAACTTGTTAAGGTATAACATTAAAGGGCGTAGAGCATACTTTATTTATGAAGATGACCTATGCTCTTATCAACTAAGTATTAGAAGAAAATAATATATTTCAAGCATAAGAAATTCTTGCCTTTTTCCTATAACTATCGCAAACTAAAAAAGACTTTCAATAGTTTAGTAAGAGAAGCAATGGCTCTAAAGCCTCTATCTAGGAAGGAGATTTATGAAATGGTGAAAAATATTGATATCATCTTTAGCACCCCCAAATGCTTTAACAATCAGCGACACTCTATGAAAGAAATGGTCGATATTCTTTAATCTTTCATTCTAAAAGAACTTGGATACAAGCATAACATTAATGTCACATATATAGAGAAAAATATATACAATAATCTAGTTAGAAAGCTCTTAAATATGTTGAGCAAAATAAAGAATTGAATCAAAGCCTAACTAAACTTGCAAGAAATGGCCATATAGGAAGAAGTAGCACATAAAAAAAGGGTTAATGTACTTATTTTCCCCAGCACGTCATACCTTGTCTAAAAAGGAGAAAATAAGTTTTTACAAATTTCTAAATAAGGTTAAAGTGCCCTAGGGCTAATCTTGTTTCAATAAAAAACCTGAAATTAATTGGCTTGAAGTATCACAATTAGCTTGATGCAATAACTTCTACTAGTTGTTATTTGAAGAATATTTTCTAAACATATGAGACAAGATATCACAAGATTTTATTTCTTCTTCAATGTAATATATACCAAGGTCATTGGCATAGAAGATTTGGATGACTTATAAAGGGATGTTGCTTTCACATTATACTAACTTTAGATGTATTTTCTACCCTTATTCTTTGACATTACAATGCATTCAATTATGCATTTGGTAAAGGAGGTAAAACTATATTTTGATTTACTTAAGGTTGATGTACCTGATGGAGTACTATGTAAAGATTCCAAAAAAGTTTGTATGTAATCAAAATAAACCTAAAGGAAATATTGTTAAAGGTTATATTACTGAGTAGGTTATTAAGTTTTGCATCTTATACTTATCAAATAAGGACATTATCAAGCTTTCTAAGCCTTGATATAGGGGAATAATTTTAGGGAAAGGGTATTAGGGAATCGAATGAAAAGTATAAATTGTGAAATGTGAGAACAAGCACACCTTTATATTTTGAAAATAATGAAAAGATTGAGCTTTATATGAATAAGTATATTACTCTCATAAAAGAGATTTATCATGGCAAGAATGATATAGATATAAGTTATACATAATCATTCATTCATCAAGTGGTTTTGTGACCAAATTGTATCATGATAGAGGAAATATTGAATGCCATTTTTGATACTATAAGTTGATTGATTAATAGGCCTTGCATGAATATCATATCTTATTAAGGATAAAACATCAATAAATATTAATTTAACACTAAGAGATAAGAGAAGCATCATGTAAAATAATAGTGTCATTTTGGTGACTCAAGTAATGCATATCTCCAATGTTAAAGATAAAAACTCCATTTACACAGTAGTCTTATATTATGGGGTCATCGAAAACATATGAAAACTTAACTATATCTAATTTAGGAAGCCTGTCTTTTGAAGTGAGTGGGTAGATAATAATAATAGCAATTGAGTAGAAAATTAGTATATCTTAGTAAGAAAGATCATTAAGGAAGCCCTTTGTAATAATATCCTAAATAAGATAAGTTTTCTATATGTATAACTCAATTGATAATAAGCACTTTATAGTTCTTCAAAGGAGAGGACAAATTGTTAATAGTAGGAATGAAAATAACGTAATCGCTAATGTTAAAGGCATATTTCCTTTCTCATCAAGACTACCTTTGATTAATCATAACGGCAATTTGGAGGAGTTTTATGTGCATGAAGATCTTAGAGAATAGATATGAATTAATGATCTTTCTAAATAAATTTTTTATACCATAAGTTTAAGGTAATATCCTTATTTTTTAAGTTATACTTATATACATAATTGCTTGATTATTATTTTGTATGGTATAAAAAATATTTAGTTAATATGGATTCTATTTGAGAGATTCATATTAATAATAAATTAAACATACATAAATAAAATGATATTCATAACAAATTAGAAAGTAATTTTTCTTTTATCAGGATAAATTTCTTTTTGATAATTATTACAATACTTAAATTTTTGTTCCCTTACTTTATTCCCTTATATATTGAAAATGCTCTAGACGTATACCATTTAACAATATAAATCATTAGATATTCCTTAATCTCATATCTGAAACGTATGGAATTAATGTAAGGGAAATTTGGCTTCTGCTAATTATGAATTGTATTTGTTGAATTTAGCATTTAGTATTGTAATTAATACAAAATATACGTTGCTTTCAATTCCATTTAGGGTGTGTATATATTATAAATTTGGAGTATTATGTTTTTAGAGGGTTCAAGATATATTTAAGGTTGGAAATAATATAATAAAAAGTATTTTAAAATACTATATAGAATAAAGAACATGTAGGAATGGGATTTTTAATTTTTTTAAAGGGTAGGCAATATAATGTCATTTATATAAATCACTAATGTAGTATATAACACATTCCACACTAGTTATTGAAATAAGTTGATGTTAAATTTCAATTTTCAATATGGTTACAATACTAAAAATCGATATCTTTAACTATGACTGATTATCAAATTGTGTGACTTAAAAGAAATGGAAAAAATTTATCTGTTATAAAAACTAATGTAATATATGTTTTTACAACATTGCTTTATAAAATGATAGTTCAAAATTAATGTCTATTTTATTAAACAATTGACATTAATGAACAATTAGTGTTTCTAAACATCTATCATGTTCTTAGTCGCACTCAAAGTTAACTTCATGCTCATTCTAGTCATCATATCCATTTTTAAGTATATTTTTATGTCTCACTTTCATTATTCCTTTGAATATTAAAGGATTATTTAGCTTTGTTTGATTAGGAGATATATGTGTGTATATGTATAATGGTATTGTAATAGCCTTATGCATAATTAAGTTTAGAATTATATTATTCGTTATGTTTGGGAAATCATTTAGGGTTTAATCACCTTCAAAATAAATGGTTATGGTCATACTCTATTTAGTAATGATGTCTCTATCATGTCAAATTACTATCTTTATTATTGCATGCTATTTTATCTTTTTAAGGTGTTAAATATATTTTATAATGGAATCAATCTTGTTTGCTTCCTAGTTATGTATATTAGTAAAGAAATCTATAAAGCATTATAATTGATGTAATTTTAGTTTAGTTGCTTATATGCAAATTATATATTTTACTCTGCCCATTACATCACATTTGTTCCAAGTACAAATTATATGTTTGCTACTTTTTTATCATTAAATAATATCAACCTCTAACTTTTTCTATGAATCATTATACATGATTAATATCGACTTTTTGAGATAGCTAGAATTTGGAGAGGTAATTACTCTTATTCAAAAAAAATAATAAGGTTTTCATAAAAAGGTGTTGTTGTAATGTATATTAGAGGTAACAAGTTAAATGCAATGGCAAGGATCAAGCAAATGGAAGAAATAAAATGATATTTTAGTTACATTGGATTGGCAACATGATTCAAAATATTAATGAGTTATACTTATTAAACAAGTGTCCTCTTAATATTGAAGGATAACATATGGAAAGATGTCTTAATGTGTATACTTGATTTGGATAATTTTTTGTTATAAATATATAAAATTATATTTTGTAAAATAATCATATATAACTTTTTCATGGGTACTATTTATGAAAATGCATTCGATCTTTTCAACATATTAAACATGCACAAAAGAGTACTATCATAAGCGACAAACTAGTGAAGAGACTTTAAAACAAGGTTAATGAGGGATTACATTTATCTAAGACCAAGAAAAAAAATAAAACTACTTTAGAAATAGAAATTCATTAACTAATGATCATGGAGAAATTCTTGAATAAAAGCATAATGAGCATTTTTAAATAAAACTTATACATTCTAACGGTCAGTTCTATTTAATGTTTTATTTGTATATCATTCATACTTATAAACTAATATATCATTCTATTAATAAGAGTTAAGTAAGTTGAACTAAGAGAGATGAATGAAGAATAAATATCCACATAGGCTTTCCTAAGAAGGCTACCAAAAGTTAGTAGAATAGAAGCTTTTGAAAGTTGAAGACAATGACATTGATAAAACACCTTCCATTTCTTATGCAAAATTATGGAAGCAAACTAAAGTTAATAAGCAAGGGTAGAGCATAACTCTAAAAATTTAGGCATTTTGAAAATGATTGTAAGTGTTTAGAATTAAATTAAAATGTATTATTTGCTTTTAAAATGTCTATTTCATGTGAACTATATCTAATTATTTGTTATTCGTTTATTGTTAAAGGACACTTTTATGTTATTGACCTCTTAAAATAAGTTTGAGTTGGCTATAAAGAAAGACATCCTAACCATAACACTAGGATTTGAGGAACATTCCAGTTATATTTAGGATATTGGATATGGTATTACTCTGAATGATTACTTTGACCTATTAAATTGCCATCAAGACATTTGCACTATAAATTGAAGAATCTTAGAATGAGCATCACCTACGATGTGGAAGCTTAACTTAATATGAATTAAATGGAAAATACATAACAAATGCAAGAGTAATACATGCAAATATAGTAGAAGCAGGAATAAATGTAACTCTAGCTTTGCATTTTCATGAACCAAATTACCTTCTAATGGATCGCATAGTTAAGTTCCACAATGTTTATCCAATCATCTTCTATGACTACTATTCATATGGAGAAATCGACTTGTATGACTGCTACCTAACATGTCTTTAGGACTATTGCTCAGTAAAGTTACTAACCCCTTCTACAAATGGTGTAAAAGACTTACTAAAACTTATAATATTGATCACCAGGGTAGGAGACATTGTAAAAACCATGCCCGAGTCACCTTTTACCTTTAAACTTTTTAATATATGTCTATACATAAATTAGGTTTTCTATAGCAGGGGTTATATTGAACAAGGTAAAGCCTCATGTGCTTTGATAGTGGCAAAACCACTTTTGCAAAAAGGTTACAATTGGGTGGATTTTACTAAGCCATGAACTCCATTTTTAACCATTTTCAAATGATCAAGTTAAGGTGGTGGTTGACAAGATAGCTAAAGTATTACTGCTAAATGATGAAATTCAGACAGTGGAAAAAACCCATAGAACTTTCGTCCAATAGCTAACAACCTTTATTCAATAATGAACAAAGTTAACATTTTGTATCCTTTCCCATATTAAATTTTTATGCAGTTGAATTTATATTAGTCTTATGTTTTGAGATTGCTAACTAACATGATTTATGTTTTAACGACCTCTTGATAATGATTAAAAGACTTTGCAGGTGAAGCTTGATAGCTTTTTGGCTTGAGGGGCTTAAGTTCAGCTTACAATGAAAGCGGATATGGTAGGAATATATTATTTGTTGTTTATTAAAAAGGATGTCATCCTATAGCCTTTGAGGTTTAAGGAACTTAATACCACTTTTCTCTAGCTCTAGATAGGGTCAGCTTGTGTTATCTTTTTTGAAAAAATATGATTTAATTTAACTACTTTTTGAAAAGAAGTTTAGTTAACATTAATCCTTTTGCAAGTATTATTATGATGTTGCTCTTCCCTAATAGCAAAAGTTCATTATAGGTTCCTATGTCCATATTAAGTTAACTTTTAACCTTAGTTAAACAACAGGAAAAAGGAGGAATATGTCGTGGTTGCATTATTAGCACATCCTAGGAAAGTCTACTATTTTGTACCCTACCATAAGGGGTAAGTTTTGCTTATGCATTACTTGTGATTTCTACTTTCCATTAATATATTTTCACATTTTGTTATGTCATTGTAGTATAAGCACCATTAGATATTTGTTGTTGTGTACCCAAAAAAAAGTCATCTTTTAGTTAAATCTTTTAGGCAATGAAATGTGATCTAACTTGAATAATGTTCTGGAAATAGCATTGCATAAATGCTGTAGCAAAGGCTTGCAACCAAAAAGGAAAAGTAAAAAAATAATATAAGTCAACATTAAGGTATATTTCTTAAATAAGATTATAACATGTTGCAGCAAATTTATTTATATTTATCTTATTAATTTATCTTATTAACATATATCAAAATAAGTAAAACATATGGTCTAATTTATCATTCCACAAGTGGTATCATGCAACAATTTTATAATTTAGGTATAAATTTTGAAAGAATACTAACATCATTTTATAAAATGATTAATTTTTTTTAAAATCGGCTTATTTTAAGTGAAATTAATAGCATTAAAATTTTTTCTATAGTATGACATTTTTTATACAATTAAATAGATACAAATAATAAAAGATTGAATGTAAATGTATAAACAAATAAGAAAAAAGACAAACAATTACAAAAATATATTCTAAAATTTCATTTATTTTCATATCTATACATTAACATATACATAAAAATGTTATAATTTACAATAAATAATACATATAATAACTTTTGAGACTAATAAAGATGACTTTTGAGATGGAGTGTGTAAATCAGTAACTTTTGGAATCCATCAATGAAAGATATAGATCATCATATTCAATACTACTAAGGCCATTGAGAAGATTATAAAATCTATCAAGTCCTTCTTACTAAAGGACTTGTTCCACTTTAACAATGAATACAAGGATTTTATAAAGCATTTAGAAGGACTTTGATCAAAACATTTGGAAGGATACTTATTGAAGTTCTTTCAAATACTTTGTAAAATGTTATATTCGTGGTTATAGGATGGGTACAAGTCCCAGGAAGGACTATGGATGGATTCAACAATCCTATCAATAACCTAGTAAAGCAAATGCCACAATCTACATGCTATAAATCAAAAGCCCTTTTTTATGGAAGGAAAGTTATCTAAATATATCACTTATTTATTTTAAAAGGGCAAGGAAAATGATATCTAAAAACATTATGCAAAACCTTAAATGTTAATTATTAATAGAAACCACCATCTTAGGTTTGATCATTTCTCAAGAAAGTAGCAATTGCTATAACTTAAGGCATTAGAGAAGTACATAATCGATGTCTAAACTTTTAACATAAAATGTCATGATGATTGAAATGGCCTTAGATAATGATCATTTTATAAAATTGATGCATTAAGTTTTTCTTGATTTCCTTATAATCGAATAGATGCCATTCATAGATGTCTTTAGGTTTTTGCCTTCTCTGTATAAATTCATAACTGCCATCATTTTAGATAGAGGTTAATCCTAGAACCAATGCTCTTAAGTTTGTCATTTCTTCAACAAAAACATTTGGAACATCCTTAGATATGTATTCTATAAACAACTAACTTTATAAGCATCTAAAACTAACATCTCATTATTGCAAAGTTTTTCATATCAATTTCATTATATATTTGCATTAAAATTGTGAATACAAAAAAAATTATTTTTGAAATATTTTAAAGAGAACAATATTTTTGTTTTGATATCTTTTATTTAGTAATCTTTGTATTCTAAATGCTAATTATATAAATTTAGCATAAAATTTAATTAACTTTGAATAATTTACTGTGAATGTACAAACAAATAAGCAAAGACAGAAACCTTTAAAAATTTTATATTATGATTTTATTTCTTTCCAAATCTTTACATATATATATTTCATAAAATAACCTTTACAAAAATTATAGCAAAACCACGTTATGTGTCAAAATCATTGTCCTTGATGCAAATTTTAGTTTGTTACTTAATTTTCTCCATTTTAATCACGAGTATACAATGGAATAACTGAAGGTTGCTTTGGTTTTTCCATATACACTCTAGTGATGAAAGTTGAGGATTTCTAAAATGATTTCACTGAAATATTGGAGAATAAGATGATAAAAAATGGATGTCAAAGAATGGATAGAATTTTTAACAAAATTCATAGAGAAAGTGAGAGTTAGAATGAAAATTCATTGGTAGAATTCAAAAAAAATAGATGTCAATTATTAACTAAACTTGATGTCTTATGTATCAGTAGTTTTAATGAAGCTAGTATTGTCATATCACTAGATATCAATTAATTAAAAAAGTGACATTTAAACTTTTTACTTATCTAGTAATATTCATGCCCTTTAGATAAGGGTTATATACAAAATAGACATTTTTAGCATTTGTGGTTTCTGATAATCATAAATGCCACATATTTAGTTGTTGGCAAATTAAAAATTTGACCCAGTAAAGTTTGGCCAAATTTTCAAAATTAACATTAAGTTAATAAAAATATTGATTATATGTAAAATTGACATGTTAAAGTTTACCTAAATTTTAAGAAGTATCATCATATTAGTATAAACTTTAGTTATATTTAAAAGCTATTGTCATAAGTTTTCATATAATTTCAAAAATGTTATTACATTAAAATAGAAGACGATGTTAGCTTTAACCAACACCTATCCACCAATATATATTAGTAATTTTGCAGTGATAATGAAAATTAGTTGTACACTTTTGTCATAGAGCTTTTAAATTATCATTCAAATTTGAAGAGGATAATCTTCAACTTGTTATGCAATTACAATTATAGAACTAGAAATAAATGATGCATTAAAAAGTAAACACCAATAATAGAAGACACGCTTTAATTAAAGGAAACAATCAATCTAACAAGAAATTTTTCCATATCAATAGTATGATATTAGAAATCATTTAAATATTTTTAAAATTTATATTTTTACCAGAAAGTAAATCAACATAATAACTTTAAAAATCTTTTCATGATTGATATTTGATGGAAGGAAAATGTTAGGAACTCTCCTAAAATTAGGACATCAATTTCTTTTTATATTTGAGGAAAACTATTATATATAAGGATCATGGGTGAATTCAACATTAGACTTTTAAACAAAAAGTTAATGAAAAGGAGTTCTTTGCAGTAACAATGAAGATAAGGCATGTGAAAACAAAAATGTTATATGTACTGAAAATGAGAGTCTAACAAAGAAGTTGCAAAATGGGTTATATCCGAATGAATATCATTTAAGAGATTTACAAGAAAGACATAGGATCCAAATGGATGAATATTGTCTCTATTTATAAGTTAGGGGTTTCATGTACATAGGTGAAAGGGTAGGTCCCCTAAGTGTGGATCTCAAGAATACCACCTTTATGTTGTGACACTTTTTGGCTAACATGCGATGGACACATGTCCCAAAAGTTACTTCTTTCTTAGAGTCATGTTTCTTGTGAAGTGTTTTAGAAAGTTTTGACAGAATCGAGTATCTCTAAGTGTTTGATTGTCAAAGGTCTATGCAAACATATAGGATGGGTCATCATTATAGACCCAAGTTCTAGTGTACACGACTATAGGTCTTTTTCAAGCGGTTTGATTGATCCAATGTCTAGTTAATCATTGGTACCATCTTTTGTTTAGAAAAGGAGAAGTTAGGAGAGAAAGAAGTTGTATTTTTGTAAAATGATTTTTGTACTCTTACATAATATATGAACTCAAGTGTATACCTTAAATTTTGTATTCTTAAAAATAAAATTTTAATTATTAAATTAAATACCATATTAACAATAAATCTAATAAATCTAATAATTAACAAAAAATCTAAATTAAATTCCATTTTTTATTTTCAATAGTACAGAACTGTCATCTCCAACAGCTAGTCCATTGCTTCCACCTTCTTCCACAGGGTAACTTCCCAGGCCACCACTATCTTCCAAGGTCAACTCCATCTGGCTTTCTTCATCTTCACCTCCAGAAACATCAGAAGTAGCCTCACCCAGGCTTTCTTCTATAGTTGCTATTTCACGAACTACTGGCGCACAGGACAGACATGAAACTGGCACACAAAACAGTGAGGGCAACCGATGTCCAAACGGGAAAAAAAGCTAACTTCTCCTCACTTCTCTCCACTTTTGGAGAGAAGTGTCCTTGATGTAGATTGGTGGGACCCATCGTACGGACTCATTTCTGTGCCAATTTCTTTCTGCCATTCCAAACGAGTGAAATCTAAAACTTTTCTCTCAACTTCTATCGCTCCACTTCCTTCCTCTCTGATTTCTGTCGTTCCAAACAAGGGCTTAGGACTTGAGCCTTTTTGTTCATTTGGACTTGGATAAGTCCAATTGGACATTCATTATCAAATTCAAAATTAGATTTTAAATTTTTTATTTCTATTAAATTGGGTTTTGCATATTTATCCCACTATCTCATATATTTAAATTTTGATTTTAAATTTTATTTTTAATGCATATAACATTGTTAATATGAAAAGTATGTTTCAATAATTTATCCCCTGAAACAACATTGCAATAATCGTGGTTATGACCTCAATTTGAAACGGCTGTTTGTTATGCAAATTAATTAAATTTGATTGGCCTTGAAGCATTATCCTGCTGGGACAATAGTCGACATTCAATTTCATACGCAATTCTTACAACAATTTATATCTAGAAAAATTGCAGTTGTATAGATAAAATAATCATAAATCTCTTCCTTGGGAGGATAATGATTCCTACCAAATCATGGAAGCCCTTCCATCTCAACAGAACAGTTCAATGAACATTTCTTAGTCAAAAGCTGGAAACTAATTCTGTAATATTTATTTATCCCGATACAATTCACGGAAGAATTTGAAATGCAGTTGGGCTTTTACTGTATATGTTGCAAGAATATCACGGTTGAAAAAAAAGTATATATAATAACTGCGACGATGCCTAAAGTAGCCACCTAATCCATACCTCGTCAATTCAACTATAAGTTGATAGGTCCAGTACTATTTATACCTAAATTTCAGCAGACAGCACCATATAGGATTCATAATACCCCATTATTTCAAACATGACCTAGAGTCTAACTATATGAAAAATCAGCACTGAGGAACCGATAATATCCTATTGTTCTGATCATGAATTACGTCCTATTGGGATTATGAAGGGATAAAGTATGCTTATTTTACAAAAAATACACTCTTCTATTATTTTCTATCTCACTAAAATACCGACGACTTAGATTTTAAAATGTGCATGATGAATCGTTCCGTCATGTGCACTTAATTGCTTGTTTCTTTGTGCACCTGCCACATACCCTTGATTGCCCTTTTTTTTTTTTTATAATAGTATCTGAGTAGGCTCTTTCTCGAGGCCAATCGTCTGCCAAAATGCCAAAAAAAATAAAGACAAAATACAATAAAAAGGTCATTGCTCTATTTTTTCTATTTTAGCATTTTGTGTGTTTCATTTCTTTTTTTTTCCCCTATTTTTACTGGTTGTCTCTATTTAGCGTTATTATTTCAACTTTTTATCGCTGTTTGTAATTTTTTTCTCCACCTTTGTGTTACCGGCGAAAAATTAACATTTTATTTATATTTATATATAATTTTATCTTGTTTAACTTAACTTACGTATGATTTTAAATATAGAAATTTCTCTATATATACTTTCAATTATTAACATTTTATCCATTTAAATTATTTTTCATCCAATTTTCAATAAGAAACTCACATGCATTGCATGTAATTTTTATTTTTCAAAATTGACTCAATTTTATGCCTATTCAAAATTAAGTTACTCTTAAAAATTTTTATTCAGCATCCTCTATCCCACAACAATAAACTAAAAATTTTTATTCAGCATCCTCTATCCCACAACATAATATCAAGAAAGCTATTTTAAAATGATTTCAATTGAATCAACTTACAATCTTAAAAATTTTTATTCAGCATCCTCTATGCCTATTCAAAATTACCTTATTTATACAATGCATATTATAATTTGAGGACCCATTTGATGCATTGTATAAATAAGGTATATGTTTGTAAAAGTAAATCAAAAATATTGTAGATACCAAAAATAGGATTTGAAATTGAGTTTTAAATTTTTTATATCCATTGAATTAAGATTTACAAATTTGCCGCTTTATCTTGCATTTAATAATAACCATTGATTTGTATTTAGAACTTAATTTCTAATCCAATTTTTGTTGCATCTAATGTAAGTAAATACTATTATATTTTAGTACAAGTTTGAGCCTTATACAAGATAGTATAATGTAATATAATTGATATCTAATAAAGTAATTTTTTCTCACTGAATTTATTATAATAGGATTAGGATAAAATCTATCATTCCAAACTTAACCTTAACTTATTATTATATCACTCTATTCCTATAAATAATTATTATTTAGAATAATTTAACCTTACCATATTTTATTTTTTAAAAATATTAATAATTTAATCCTAATCTATTTTATTTATTATTCTTAATTTAGTCTTAATATATTTTAATTTAAAATTTCTAATTATTTTTATATATAAATAGATAAAATATAATAAATATATCAATTATTAATTAAATTGAATATAAAAAGATAAAAATTTATAATTAACAAATACTATAAAACAATTGTGATATAGATTATTTTTGAAATAAAGTTATTTCTGTCTAAAATATTTTTTAATACTATCATATTATATATAATCCTAATAATAAATACATGATAGTATAAATTTATATTATTAAATTATTTATACAATTATTTATCAAATACTTAATGGTATTAACCTTATTATTTCATTATTCTGTACGATCATATTTATTTATCATATCAGATCCTATATTTTCATATCCTCTATAGGCGCACAGAATGGAGAACCATGCCACAATTTTTATCTATATTTTGTCCGTTTCCGGTGGTTTATTACTGGCCAATTTACAGTTTAAATATGATATCATGATGTGATAGTTACTGATTCCCATATTATGAAACTGTTGAACATGTCCAACCCACGTCATCATACACTAAACCTGTTATTTTCATCCCATTGCTTGCCAAGGACGGCACACGTGGTTTTCTAATACTTTTCAAAACAAAACGTGATTAATTACAATTTTTAATCAACAGCCTTTATGTAATGGTTTTGACGGCAAATGATTTTCAAACACTTTTCCAAAAACCACGTGATTAATTACTATTTTTAATCAATAGCCATTAGGTAATTGTTTTGACAAAATCATTAATTAAAACAGACGCTTGACAAAAGTTGCAATTACTGAATTTAAAACTTTCATGTTTAAAGCACGTTTTGGATTATTGTTATTATTTTTTGCACGTTTTGGATTATGATATGCAGCAACAATATATTATAATCAATGAGATTACCTTAAATTTATCCACTTTTCATTTTCATTTTTATTACTGATAATTTTGCATTATACTAGATAGGATTAAAGTTTATCCTCTATCTAATCAAATGATTATAATAGGTTGGGATGACCCTTAATTATAAGTTTTAAATATAAAATATTTTTAATGAACTACCATTAATTAAATTTTTTATTTTATTTTATTTAAAATGGACTGAGCCTAATTCTAAAATTATATTTTTAAGTTCAATTTTTTTTTTAGATTATTTTTATGGACTAGAAATACCTAGTGGGCTGATGTATTCTGCAATAAGTATAAACCTTTAACTAATTGAACTTTTGATGAGTGAGTCTAATAAGATTTTCTATTTAATCAAATTAGACCCCCGTAACTAGTTTACACTTTATTCATAACCACAAAAATATTTTATGAATCTTGGTACTCCATTGGTTGTAAATTTGTAGAGAAAATAAGAAAGATCAAATATTTATTCATTAACTTATTCATATTTTATTATGGCGAATATAAGTATGTTATTTATTTTTTAAAATTATGTATTTTATATTTTTTATCTATGTAAATTTATATCTTGTATGAATAATTTTTGCTTATATTTAGTATCAGAGCATTTTACAATAAATTTAGAATTAAAATACATATCTTCTTTATACGATTTATATGATTGTTATCATCTATTTTGATTTGATAATTTTTTTATGATTAATACATATTTAGATATATTTGGTTTTCTGTTCTCCCATGTTTAATTTGATATAATATAATTGTCCTACCTTCATAGATTTCTTTAAACTCAATGTGCCTGATTTTAATTTAATATAATACAATTGTCTCCTGTGTTTTGTTAGAATATTAATTCGATTTTACTGTTCATGTTTATGGTTTTCGTCATGGTTTTTGATTTAATTTTGAATATTTGCTTAGTATTATGGCTTTCATCATGGTTGATATAATACAGTGTGATTTGTATTATAGTTCTCATCATGGTTTTCAATTTAAAATATTGGCTGAATATTATAGTTTTTGTTATGATTGATGGCATTTGTCAAGGTGCCCTGCATCTTCAAATTAAAGATGCAAACACCTACAGTGTCAATGCGTGACACGTGTGACCCACGCATTATGTTTCATACATTTTTTTTGTGTTGCAATAAGCATTTATGCATTCCTATTTCCTTAAAAAAAATTATCATGAAAACTTTGGAAAAATAATATATTTTCAATATTTATACTAGTGTATTTAACTCTCCCAAAATTACAATCCTAAATACACACTTAAAGAAGTTAGGAGAAAATTAGGAAAATTTAAATCTTTTTAAAGTGTACCAAATATATATATTGAGATTGTGATGTGATGCAATATTAATTTTTTTATGATCAGTATTGGTACATATTATTTAGCATCCCTTAATGAATTGGTCATATTTTATTTTAATTTATAATTTTAGGCTATATTTAAATATCTTGATTCTTTTGAGAGACTTATGGGTTGAAATAAATAATTATCACCAAAGTGAAATTATTTATTTTAATTTATAAGTCTTCGAGCTGTTGACAAATATTTATGAAATTAATGTTTAATTATTTCACATAATTACCTTCCCAAAGGGGGTAAGTATATGTTGTAATTAAAAATGAACTTATTAATATTTTTAATTATTTTATATAATAACCTGCCTAAAGGGGATTATTGTATAATATAATTAAAAATTAGTTTATTGAAGTAAAATATTATTTCTGAATTTATTTTATTATTATAAAGTTTACCTGCTCAAAAAGGGTCATTTTATAATAATAATAATATATTATCATAGTTAGCTTTAAATTTAGAAGGGTCTTTTACATACTGCATTCTTTGCTCAAAAAAAAGAATGTAGTGATATTTTATATACTTCTAAATGTGGTTATCAATAAATTTAAAATACCCAGAACTAACATATTACATCTCTAATTATTCTTTTATAGTTTATTTTGCAGTGAATAATAACACTGCAACTATTGAATTATTAAATGGTACAAATTATAAGAAATGGAAACAGGATATAGAGTTTGCTCTTGGTACTATAAATCTTGATTTAGCCTTACGTGAGCTAAAATCACTAGCACTCATTCTTGAAAGTACTCAAAAGCAGAAGGAGTATTATGCAAAATTAGAGAGATCTAATAGGCTTAGCCTCGTTACAATTAAGAGAGTTGTACCTGAACATCTACTGGGTGGATTGGTAGATGCAACCAAGGTCAAAGAATTTATGGATGCTATAAGACAAAGGTATCAAATATCTAATAATGCTGAATGTGGATGCCTAATGAAGGAACTAACAACTATAAAGTATGATAATATTGGTGGTGTAAAAGGGTTTATTATCAAGATGTTTCGCTTCCAAACTTAATTGAAGAACTTAAAAATTAAATTACTGAATACCTTTCTTATCTCACATACCTTGAATTCTTTACCTCCAGAATTCAATCAAATCAAGACAACCTATAATACCTTGAATACGCCCTAGACCATTAATAAACTCATCACTAAATGTGTTGCTGAGAAAGAAAAATTGAAGAAAGAAAAGAAAGAAATAAGTTTTTTGACCCAATCAAAATCCTTACCTAGTAAAAGCCTAACCCACAAGAAAAAGAAACCTAAATCACATACTCCAAGGAACAATTCTTCATAATTTGAGGAGGCCTAAAGGCATGATAATGATAATAATAATACTAGTCATGAACCATAATTGGGAGGCCCTAGAGGTTCCATTTATAAGAATATAGAGTGCTATCATTGTCATAAGAAAGGTCATAAGAGGAATTATTGCTATAGATTCAAGTCTTGGTTAGAAAAGAAAAAAGGAAATGAGAATGGTAAACTCCTGTTCTTAGCTTGCTTTGAATCAAATTTAGTTGATGTCCCTATAGATTCTTGGTGGTTTGATAGTGGTTCTACAACTCATGTTGCAAATACCTTGTAGGGGTTCGTAAGCAAGAGGAAATCAAGTCAGAGAGAGTCCGAGCTTCGAATAGGAAATGATTTTGAAGTTGTAGTTGAATGCATAGGAGATGTTATTTTACACTTAGAAAACTTTGTTGAGATTACATTGAATAATGTTTTTTATGTTCCTAGTTTTAAATGTAATTTAATTTCAATTTCTCTTTTACATAAGCTTGGATATAGATTTATTTTTGGAAATGGAAAAGTTAATATTTTATTGCATTTTGAGTCCATTGATTTTAGTGTTCTTGATAATGGGTTATATAGGTTACTATTAGCCTCTGATAGTCCTTATATTTCTTTGAATGTTGAAGATGTGGTTTCAAAAATAGCTAGAGTTAAGTAAACATCATCAATGTTATGGCATAAAAGATTGGGACATATATCTAAGGAACGAGTGGGGAGGTTAATTAAAGAAAATATTCTTCCTTCCTTAGATTTTGATGATATGGACATATGTTTAAGCTATATTAGGGGTAAGTTAATCAAGACTAAAAGAAAGGTGCTACTCATAGGTCTAATCTTTTAGAGATAATTTATACTGATATATCTAGACCATACTCTCCCACCATTTATGGTTGTTATTATTTTGTTACATTCATTGATGACTTTTCTTAATATGGCTATCTTTATTTGATAAAAGAAAAATATAATGTACTTGAGAAATTTAAAATTTTCAAAATTGAGGTTGAAAAACAACTGAAAAAGGTCATCAAAATTGTGAGATCTGACTAGGGAGGTGAATATTATGGCAAACAAGATATGCCTAGGCAATATATGGGATCGTTTGCCAAGTTTTTAAAAGATTGTAGAATTGTTCCACAATATACCATGCCTGATAGTCTTGAGTAAAATAGTGTTATTGAAAAACGCAATCAGCCTCTTAAAGACATGATGATGAGCATAATGAGTGAAACAAATTTACCTAAATTTCTTTAGGGTGAGGCCATTAAAATTGCTTTGTACATCCTTAATCGTGTTCATAGCAAGTTAGTATTTAAAACAACCTTTGAGCTTTAGACTGGCAAAAAAAAAAAAACCTAGCCTTAATCATTTTTTAGTTTGGGTTTGTCCTTCTAAAGTGAAAATTTATTATCCATCAGTGAAGAAACTTGATTCAAGATTCATTTGTTATTACTTCATAAAGTATCCAGATTGTGCAAAAGGATACAAGTTCTATTACCCTACAAGAGATACAAAAATAGTTAAGTTTATGACTGTAAAATTTCTTGAGCTTAATGTTGCTGATTTGTTACGAAATCCAGGGTATCTTGAAACACAAAATAAGCTAGCTTCCATTACCATTTCACTAGTTTTACTTAGTCAAATTATTGTACCTCCATTTATTTATGTTGAAACACAAAATGATTAAAATATAGAGCATGATCAAATTGTAGAACTTATTGCAATTGTTCCCACTGAGAACCATCAACCTATTCAACCTATAGAACATATCCCAATTATAAGGTCAGGTAGATAAAGAAAGGCAGTAATGTTAAATGATTATTATGTTTATCTTGGTGAGAATAAATTTAACATTAGGAATATTGTTGATCCATCTACATACAATCAAGTAATGAATAATTAATAGTCTGATTTGTAGTTGAGTGCTATGAATGAGAAAATTCAGTTTACGATCAAGAATGAAGTGTGGGAACTTGTTGAGCTTCCACAAAATTGTGAGACAATTAGCTGCAAATAGGTGTATAAGATTAAGAAAGATTCAACTAGTAGAATTGAATAATTTAAAGCAAGATTGATAGCTAAAGGTTTCACTCAAAGAAAAAGAATTAACTACTCTGAGACCTTCTCATCAGCATCTTCTAAAGACTAATTCAAGATTATATGGCCTTGGTTGTACATTTTAATTTAGAGTTTCACCAAATGGATGTTAAAATAGCTTTTCTAAATAGTGAACTTATAAAAGATGTACACATGATACAACCTAAGGGTTTTTAGATAAATAGATCTGAGCATCTGGTGTGCAAGTTACAAAAATCAATATATAGTTTGAAATAAGCATCCCAACAATAGTATTTGAAGTTTGATGAGTTAATTACATCTATAGGCTTCACAAAAAATAAGGTTGACTAGTGTATTTATCTCAAGGTTAGTAGGAGCAACTTTATTTTTCTTGTTTTATATGTTGATAATATTTTATTGGCAAGCAACAGTCCAACTTTGTTACATGATACCAAATAAATATTGTCTAGAGCTTTTGATATGAAGGATCTTGGTAAGGCATCATTTGTTTTGGGTATTCAGATTCATAAGGACAGAACTTGCAACTTATTTGGATTATCTCAAAAGGCATATTTTGATAGGATTCTCAAAAGATTTGAAATGTAGAACTATAAACCTGGGGATGTTCTAATTATGAAAGGTGATATGTTTAACAACATGCAATACCTAGCAAATGAGATAAAGAAATAGTCAATGCAAAATGTTCCTTATATAAATGCCATCAGAAGTTTAATGTATACTCAAGTTTACACCAGAATAGATTTGATTTTTGTGGTTAGTGTTCTTGGCAGGTATTTATCTAACCCTGGAAGAGATTATTAGTGTGCTGCTAAGAAGGTTATGAGATACTTGCAAAAAATCAAGAGTTATATGCTTGTTTATAAGAAGGTTGATAACTTGGAAGTAATTAGATATTTAAACTCGAATTTTATTGGATGCTCCGATGATATGAAATCTACTTTAGGTTAGATCTTTATGATTAATAGAACTGCTAGATCCTAGAAAAATATTAAGTAAACATTGACAGCTTTTTCCGCCATACAAGCAGAATTTGTTACCTATTATGATGCTGCTTTGCAAGTTATTTGGTTGAAATTTTTCATTTCAGGATTATAAATTGTTCATTCTATTGCTAGACCATTAAAAATTTATTATGACAATAGTGTTACAGTTTTCTTCACCAAAAATAATAAAAGTTCTAGTAGATCTAAGCATTTGGAGTTAAAATATCTCACAGTCAAAGATCTTGTGAAGAAAGGAGACATAGTGGTAGAGCACATCCATACAGATGCTATGCTGGTGGATCCCATGACTAAAGGACTTAGACCTACAATTTTTAAAAAGCAAGTTAAGAGTATGGGAATTGTGGGTTCTTTTGATGTCTTTGATTAGTAGGAGTTGTTTTCATTTTTTATTACTTTCTTTTATATAATTTTTGACATGTTCCTTTCTTATATCTTCACATATACTCATTGGTACATTGATTATGAATTTATGTTATTTTATTGATGTATGCATCATCTGATTATAATATGCCAATATTGTTATAATTTTTTTGTGAGGGCTAAGACTTGATGTCAGTTGTGAGTTCCTGAACTTAATTATTTGTCTCAAAATTAACATCATTTTAGGATTTGTGAGACAATTTGGCTTTGAATGTTGCCAGTTGATTTCTCATGCAATATGAATTTATTAAAGAAATCATCGAGGACTAATATAAAAGATAAGCATGATTTGATCACAATTTTTTTAATGTCATCTTTCATGCTAGAATATCACATCAGTGACTAAGTATGTATAGTTCATGATATTTTGTAACCATGAAAAGTCTTATACTAATAAAGAATGTAACTGCTACCATAATTCGATATCATTGGCTATATAGGCTTAGTTAAATTTTCAAGCATTTATCTCTAGAATGATGCATTTTTTTTAAATTGTGGCCACATATATTTAAAATTAATCCTCAACTCAAGAGTCATTTTTCAAATAAAATATTTTATAAAATAAATTAATTATAATTAATGTTATCCAAGTAGGAGAATGTAAAATATTTTTAATGGACTACCATTAATTGGGTCTTTTATTTTATTTTATTTAAAATGGATTAAGTTTGACTCTAAAGTTATATTTTTAAGTCCAATTTTTTTTTTGTAATTGCTTTTATGAACTAAAAATATCTGATGGGCTAATATGTTCTGCAGCAAGTATAGACCTTTAACTAATTTAACTTTTAATGGATGAGCCCAATAAGGTTTTCTATTTAATCAAGTTAGGTCCTCCTAACCACTCTACACTCTATTCATAACCATAAAAATACTTTGTGAATCCTAGTGGCATATCAATTATAAATTTGTAGAGAAAGTAAGAAAGATCAAACTTTTATTCATCAATTTATTTATATTTTATTATAATGAATACATGTATACTATCTATTTTCTAAAATCATATATTTTATATTCTTAATTTATGTAAGTTCGTATCCTATATGAATAATTTTTGGTTACATTAAAAGCTTCCAATAAGTTCTAGTAAAATTTTAAGAGAGAATCAAACCCATGTTTGATAAAATGTAGAGTTTAGCATGAATGGAATTCTTTTTTAAGTTTGAGTTATTAAAATCCAATAGATGTTAAATCAAGTTATACAAAATAAGTCAAATTTACTCTTTAATCCATTCAAACAAAAGGAATCCAATTGAATATTCATTATTAGATCCAAAACTTGTATTTTATTTTAATTTCACGCTACATGGTTTTACTTGTTACTTGTTCAATATTTTCTTGTTTAGAATAAACAAATAGAAATTGACAGCATGGATTTCCACTTGACTTAATATGTGTGTGTGAGAGGGAAAGAGAGAGATCATATGTAAAAATAACCTTGCCTTTGTATAATTGTTTTGTCCTCCATCTGAAACTAAAAACTTTATAGTTTTTTTTCCCAATTAAACGTGAGACTAATTTATGAAATAATGAACTAGAGTAGAGCTCTTAGTTTTTATGCCTTTTTTATTTGCTGATTTTATACCCGTACCCTTTCAAACACTGAGTTTCATTTTTTTTTTAAAAAAAAAAGGCGAAGAAGAAAGTTTAGGATGGAAACACTTAAATGAGAAAATCCAGGGGATCAACAAAAGCTAAAATTTCAGTCAAAAAGTAAAATAATTACGGTATGTAAACTTTTACATCAGCACTTACGTAAAACATTAGATTAAAAAAACAAATTAATAATTAAAATTAAAAAGGTCTAGGATAGAAACAATGAGGAAATCCAGGGACTCAACAAAAGGTACAATTTTGGTCAAAAAGTAAAGTAATTGCGGTATATAACTATGGTCTAGAAACTTTCACACATCAGCGCTTACGCAAAACATTAGATACAACAATATCAAATTAGTTTGCCGATGGGACAATGCTTTTGCAGATATTATATTCGCCTCCGGGGAATTTTAATTGTTAATGGACATGACTTCAAACACTGGATATAACTCATGTTGGTGCAAAAATATAATTTAGAAAAAAATGCAATCTACTCTCTAAGTGATAAAAATAGTACATAAATTTTAAAATTTTTTACTTTACCTCTTTGAACTTTGACTAAATTATAAAAATAATATATGAACTTTAAAGCCTTACATTTTATTTTCCTAAATTTTTAGAAAAAGTGAAACTATTAATTTTGGATTAAATCTAATATTAACGCATCTATTGATCTTACTTTTTTTACTATGTTAATCCATTCTTTAGTTTAGATAAATGAAAAAGACTCAAGTTCAATGACCAATTTTCCAAAAAAATTAACGAAGAGTTAAGTTATTAATATTCAAAACCACTTTTAAAACTAGAATAAGAATTATCTATATACATAATTATTTTAACTATTTCAAGTTGCCTAACTTTTAAAAATGTATAAAATAAATTACATTGTGTCTCTACCAGGTTTAAATTTTCATTTATATACTAATTTTTAGATAATAATTTATTAGAATAATTAGAACAAAAACTTCTATAATATTCTTAAATTATGTTTGTTAAACAATTCAGTTTTCAAGTCTATAAGTTAAATAAAGTTTATTTGTCTTTCACAAATATAAATTTGAAAATATTTTAGAAAGAAACTTCTATTAAATACAAGTGCATCAAATTTCAATATTATATATTTTTCAAGTTTCAACAATTATCACGATACCTTCTTGATTTTTGGATGACTTCTCCTAGGTACCATTAAAATAGTCATATTAATAAAATTCTAAATTTGACTTACAATTAATTTTTTTCACTTTTTCTAAAAGTTTAGAGGGGTAAAGTGTAAAATTTTAAAGTTATGTACCATTTTTATTACTTAACTAAAATTCAAGGAGGTAAAATGTATTTTCTCTTATAATTTATGAGAGAAAAGGATGGAGAGAAGATAAAATTTTAGAGAGAAATGTCAGTAATGTACTAGTATATTATTAGATTTGTTCACATATCAAGTTAAATTCAATATATTACATAATAATATATCAATGATAAGATCTAGTGGTAAATTTGTGCATTACTGTGTCAGTAATGTACCATAATCGTCTCTAACATGATAATAATTATAGTGCATTAGTTGTATCAATACATCACTTGTCTAAGCCATTGAATTTTATTCATCAATGTAGTATTACGTAGAATAAATAAAATTCAATAATTTAAATCAATAGTAAACCAATGTCACCGATGCATCAAAGCTAGACCCTTTTTATTTTTATCTTTTAAAGTTGGCAAGCTTTTGTAACTTACTAAATCGTGAGATTCATTTCTATTTACAAAAAAAAATTATCAATTTTAAACAAACCTACACAAAAAATACATATTATTTACATTAAAAACATTAAATAGTATAGAGAAAATAATGATTATTTTCCTTGCATAAATAGATGGTAATTTTCTTTAAATTTTAAAATCATTAAGAAATAGCATAAAACTTTAATTATAATTATAATTGAGGATCATACCATTCTTCTTACTGCTCAGTGTATGTTTCCCGACACTTAAAGCAGGACTCATATATTTTGGAAGGACTTGAAACAATGTTTATTGCTAGAAAATTCACTAGAAATAATAAAAAAGTTGGCATTGGATAAGTTTGATCCATTATACAATGGAATATTGTCAACTACAACTGCACTTGAAAGCAATAAATAAATTGTGTCGAAAATTAAACACAAATAATAAAATTAAAAAATTAAATATTGAATAATATTTATGTGTTACCATTTCTAATATCAGATAAAAGTTTCCTATTTGATATTTTTTAACTTCTTTAAATTGATTTTTTTTCAAAGTCATCTACAACAAAAATTATATACAGGAAATGATTTACATAAGACACTATGTAAAGATATATATACAAATAATGTAAACAATTTCCAAACAGTTTAAGAAATTTTTTCCAAACCCAGTGTTCATAAATGCTTTTGCAATATCACATTATTCATTTCGTTTTGCTATTCTTGCCAATCTATTCTTTTTCGTGATATCTTTTCCTATATGGAAATTTTTGTATACATATAGAACATGAATTTTATAAGTGCTAATACACAATAATTAAAAAATAGCTAATAATTCTAACAAATTAAAATAGCATGATGACCTCACAACGGCATTATGCAACAGACAAATGCTTCATGAACTATATCTCCATAATTCTGCTCTCTTGATACATTAGAAGCGTGCTGCACAATTAGTTCTAGTATTTTTACGTATATTCCCAACATATATAGATAGACCTCAATTTAAACTTAAGTACCATTAACCGATTAGTATTCAAGTTATGCAAATATTGAATTGATGGGGAAAAAAAAAAATACAACCACTTTCACTGCTGAAGGCTAATAAATTAGGGTTGAGTTTTGTTGGGATACGTAACAAAGTAATGTAGTGGTTTAGCAGACAATTTTTAATGAATACCAACAAATTCTGACATTTCTTTCAATGCATTTTATATTACCTCATAAAATGAAAAATAATCACACCAGTTTATTTTTGCACCACCAAAACGAGAATTCATAACCATAATCAAACAATTCGGGTTCTATACGTAGTTTAATATATTATTGACAATTTAAGTTAATAGACCCAATTTCATTCTTTCCATCAAACAAATTATTATAATCTTCAGTAATCTCAACATATTATTATGATCAAAACATATTTTGTTTTGTTTTTGGTCCATATTAGAATTGAGTCTTGTGTATACCAGGACTGCGTTACATAGTGAATAATAAGTCATGAAAGCAAGTTGATACTTTTTGAGAAATCATATTTAACAACATGGCTACTTTGTTTTATTAACTTATAGTGGAATTTAGGTGTCAGAATCTAAGTAGTAACTGTAATTTAGTAACTTGGATAATCTGGTATGGATCTTCTCATGCCTGAGTGGATTTAAGTTTCCAACAACATAAACAACAGTAGTTGTACATTAATAAGATACCAAAATGAGACAAATTATACAGAAGGTGGATTAACATTCATAGACTAATATATTGAACCACTTACACAATTACAACTTCAATCTAACCATTAATTTCTTCTAATCATAAATTTCAAAATGAAATTGCAAAAAACAAACAAAGTTCATAATAAGTTCACTTCAAGTAGTCTATATTCCAGCTAAGCTTTCAACAAAATCAACAAAGCCTTGAAACCAAAATCAATTTTCCAAATTCTCAAAATCAGCAATGAGTTCATGATTATCCTTCAACAATCCCAACTTGTAAAAGATGTGGCTCTCGTCATATTTACCATCCTTTGGTATTGCTTTCGTTAATTGTCTTCATGTATAAAACCTAGATTGTTAATATTTCTCAATCCTCCGTTCATCCTAACATAAAACAAAACCCATGCAGAGCCCAAACATTTGTTACGTATCCCCTAAACACATAATCACGTGAATATGAAATAATACACAATCTCACCCTGTAATCATGTGGAATAATATTAGCTTCATATCGCAATGTATAAAATGGAATCTCTTCAAAACTCGCCAATGTTGTCAAAACACACGACCATAAAAGAATAGGTTAATGAATCGAAATCCAAAAAGCACATCCTATACAACAAATCATTTATCCGCTAACAATTATAAAAAAAAATAATAATAACAACACATCTAGGATTACAAGCTGCAAACTTTTTAATTAAACAACCACTCAAGCCATAAACAGAAACAAACCACATTTTACTTACATAATATTTCTTATATATGATGGTAATGTTATACTCCATGTTCACCATGGTAACTGCAAAACCAAGTAAAAAAATGGGAGACCTCAAATCAGAACCTGTGAGGAATAATTTTGCACTTGTTCGATGTAGGATTCTAGATGGAAATGATATGTTTCAAGTCATATCGATTAGATTTAACCAAAACAAAACCATTGCATGAATCAATAATAGAATTATAACACACTTTTTCATGAAGTCAGGAATAAGATAACGTGTGATATATTTTTCATCACACTAAGCATAAATAAAAAGACTTATCCCTATATGAATAAATTTTATGCAATAACATCTGCCTAAGCCTTGATGAGGGGTGAGTGGCGGGCTAGTTCAAGTGATTTTGGGCCCATCCCAAGACCAATCATGGTTGGGTTGGGTTGGTATAGGCTCAACCACTGTCCTATAAGGGCCAACACTCGCTTAGGTTAAGTGCACATAATTAGTAATAAGTCAAGCAATTGATTCGAATAATGGATTTTTTAGAAGCCCAAATTAAGAGAAAAAAAGGCTTATTTTAAGTTTGATCCAATTTATGACCAAAAATAAAAAAATTGGATCCTTTAGAAGCCTAATTCATTTTATAAAGTTTTTAGAATTTTTTTTTTAAAAAAAAAGCCTACTGAGGGCCCAAATTATATGTGCAGTAGATTGTATAGCAAAAATAAAATTTCCTACCTCAATAGAACTACTAGTTTTATAATAAGTAGCATCAAACCTATTTTATATTAAAGGCAAGAATTTAAATATATACCATTACATGAGCAAAATTATTAAATCAAACCAATTGACCAACATATGAACCTAATTGATATAAATGGAAATGCATAAGTGAAAAACACAACACTGAATCGATAACAATAGTTGCATAATTTTTTATATTTGCATTTTCCATGTATTCATCATGTTGTAACATGCAACAAAGGCATACATTCAAATAGCCTTTAAATTAATTACATATTATATTAAATCGGTTCATTACAAAAATTAAAAGAGCCTAAAATAGGCCAGCATCTCCTTCTATTTTGCACACTACACAAACCATGGTTAATAGCTATACAATTTCAGTTTCCTCCCACAACACAAAAAATAACTAGAAAGGAAACTTTACCTTTCTTGTTTTGTATACCCTTGCTACTTACAAAAAAAAATAAAGAATTCTATATCTTTATTATCATTTGTTAGTGTGCTTCCTTTATGTGCAAAAAGCAAAAAATAGAAAGTTTGGTAGTTGACTTTCATCATCAAACAATTTGCTAATTATCAGATGCACTTGCAATATAATGAAATAAAAATATAATACATAGAATAGCCAATAGTCAACACAAATAGAATTAAAATTGAAACAATTTCATAAAATAAAAATTATTAGTTATAGCTTAAAAAATCTTAACATAGATTAGAATCATACAATCTTAAGAAGAGGATTTATTTAGCAACCATTGAATGTTACTCTTGGGCTAAATTGCCCCTACTTGATGTTGTTCAAATGCCATTTAAAATTTTTATGTAGCTTCAAGCATTAAGTATGTTAAGTTGCATTTAGTTAGAATATCAAGATAGAAAATGCTTAAGGATGTAATCTTACATTGCTTAATGCAATGCTTAAATTTTGTAAGTTTTGATAGAGAAGACCTAACCCACCTTACACATTACAAAAAGAAAAAATGGATATATGTATCTTTTTCAATCCCTCATTTATAATCAAATTCATTATATGTGCATAGCACCTAACATGAAAATGTTTTCCATCTAAGACCATCCTACTAATACTATTAATTTATTTTTTTCAAGTATGAAAAATAGAAATATCATTAGAGGTTACACTATATACAATAATTGTAACTATAAAAACATTCTTAATTTTCCACTTATGTGAGCATAACTCTATTTGTTTCTTTATTATTTCCTTTTCATGATTAGTAACTTGGCAAAAATTAAGAATTCTTTTTTAAAATGTCCATTGATTATCTATGAAATGTGTAGCTAAAATCTTGTAGTTTAAATTTTGAAAGGATGTGCAATAATTAGTTGTTAGACAAGCCTTGGCACAATTAAACTTTAGAAAATTTCTCAACTTCAATTTTTCATCTAAATAAAGTTGATAATAATCCATAGTTATAATGTGTCACAAAGGAATGTGAAATTATGGTTGAAACTTAGAATATAAAAGCTTAGATCCCCACCTCTCTACTACTTTGAAAAGTCATTCATCCACAATCACAAATGTGGACAAAGCTTTCCTACATACAAAAATATCACATATTTGTAATGTAACTACCAAATTAGACCTATCTCTTTTTTATTGAAAATTAATGAAAAATTGTTTAGCATCAAATACTAGAGAATATGGGAATTTAAGATAAGACCTAAGATGGGCATTCATATTGGAAATGCCATGTTATTATGATTTTTAAAGTGGCAAAAATAATGTTTAATATAATAGTTACATGCAAACATGGGATTTGTGTTCTCAATGCCCATAATAATGGTGAAATAATCTCATGTCATAACTATTTTTAGGTTCTATTTGCATTATGTTACCTCTTTACTTTTGCTTTCATCTTCATAAGGCTAGGTGAGGGAAACTTTTCCTTTCCTTTGCTTTCAAATGTAATTGTAGTTATTTTTATGGATAGTCCTACTTCATTAGATTGTTTTTATGTAGTAGAGGCAAACTAATAAGTTCTACGCTGCAAGGTCAACCAATAATCCTATAAGCCTTTTTCCACGGTCATTTGCTAGATCCATGTTAATTAAAAATAAAAACATACATTGGCAGAATAAAACATAGAAATAAATGGTAGCAATGTTAAATAGGAAAAGCATATAGGAATAAAATGTTAACAATCACAAAATAGAATTAACATTAGTAAACCAAGCTTACTACTAGTTAATAAGAAGCATGTCATGTTTAATCAATGTTTATGACAATGTCATTCATAATAAAAGCCATAAAACTAATAAGTAATTAGTAAATTAATGTCACTAATAGTGTATTTAAGGCACTTTCATGCATAACAAAACCAATAAGCAATCAGCACATCATTATTACTAATAGTAGTAAGCTAGAGTATATTATATACATTCAAGCACAATAAAAGTAGCAAATAAACAATTAATAAATCAATATGCTTTGCTTAACGATTCCAACATAAGCATATCAAAGTAAGGTATATATTAATATAGAAGTTCTAAAGTTTACAAATGAACATTATAAGAAGTTTTAAAGAATTTTAGAGAAACTAAATATTGTAAGTATTAATACTTCACAGAATGCAATAGATTCAAGCATTAATAGTAGAAATCCAATGTAGTTATACAAATGATTGAAAAAAAATGATATTTTACTTCAGAACTTGGATAATAATCTATAAACAAATTCATTAACCAATGTATAATAGCCTCTAGCCCTCTGTTAAAAAATCTAACCATATTTTTATTCTTCATGATAAAATTTTAATCAAATAAGAAACAAGTTAAACAACTTCCAAATATGAAGCAAAAAGCTTGCAATTTCTTATTTGGAAGAAAAGTCAACTTTGCCTAGTGATTAATGGAATTAATAAGCAAAAAAGTTGAAATAGATATAAGAATAGTTCAACAAAAAGAACTAAAATTTAAACATGTCAAGTTGAAATATAATTAATCACAAACACTTATGAATCAGAAGAATGATTTATTATCTACAGTAAATAATGAGTAAGGCTTAATTAATCACAAACACTAGTAAATCAAAAGAATGATTTAAAAAGTAGAAGCAAAATAAGTTAAAGGACATTAAAAACTAAAAAGAAAAAGAAATAAACTAACCACTTAATCAATGCAGGCTAACCAGCCCATTAGAAGTGAGTTTGCATCTAACATGAATTAGAAGCCATGAATATGGAAATCTGCTACTCAATCATGCATAGACATCTAACATGCACAAAAAGTCACATCCTTTAGTCTTAACTTATGAAATTTGCACAAATCACTAATTATTCTTTCTTTTCTAAAGATTGCTCCTTAAATTAGGAAAGTTAGATCTAACAATGTATAACAGTTTTCATTTAAAAAATTAACCATATCTTTATTCTTTACAATAAGAATTTAATTAAATAAAAAATAAGTCAAAGTCAAATAAATTTAAAAAATGAAGGACTTTACTATAGTTCTTTTTTAAAATAAGAAATAAGTTAACTAAAAGGTGTACTTTTTCTTATTTAAAAAAAATATAATAAGAATTTAACGAATAACTTTACTCTAATTTTTTTTCAAATAAGAAACAAATCAAACAACTTTCAAATATGAAGGACTTTACTCTAGTTCTTTTTCTACTAAACCATCATGCACATAGACCACACCACATTGATGGAGTTTAACTTCATAACAAATAGGTGATTATTGAAAAAAAAATTATAACAATAAAGGATAAAATATACCTAAGATGGTATGCTATTACAATAAGAAGACAAGGATTCATGTTTGCACTTCCAGTCTTACAAATCATTTTAAGTAACAATATAGCACAAAGCCAAAGTTCTACCTATAAGTAATGCAAATCAAATGGAAGGGTCATAATTATTAGATATCAAAAGACATGTCATCATAGTGCAAACACTTCTCAATTCTAAAGTGTCAAAAAGCTAAGAATGAAACAAATAAAATATGAATAACAAGATAAACATTATAAGTTACCTCATTCACTACATTAAATTATAGTAACAACTCACATGATCAAGCAAGGCTTGAAATTGGAATTTGAAAATCACAAGGTTCATGCTTTTCTGCCAAGTATTGTTATGCCTCTTAAATCCTCCCAACCACTATAGTTAGGAAAGAAACATAAAAATTAGAAAAGCATTAGAAGCACTATATATTACAAGACTTATTTCCCTTTTTTTAATTGGTTTTAATTTAAAACATACTAAAAAATGGTATAATAGACTAATAGAAAGTTAAAAAAGGAAAAACTTAACCTTAAATTAATAAATTAAAAAATCACATGGAAGAACACCACCCAATGAACATAATTCCTATTGTAAATAATATAAAGAATAAGTACATGGCATCTTGATTTTCCTCCAATCTAGATACATAATCAAAAGATATAGCCCAACATTCTCTCATGGAATTATCCACAACATGCCAAGGATGCCATAATATAAAGATAGATACAATAATATGAAGATAAATTAACATATGAATATAAAGGAAAAAATAACAACTACGTCAAGATTAATTTGAAAACAAGCTAAAGTCACATATTAATACCTTGATTATGTCAAATGAAAAAAATTAAGATCAAGATCTAATAGTTCAAATAATCAGACTTCTCGAATCACACTTATCAAAATAATAACTTAGAACAAAGGATTAAGGTTTCAAATTTGCAAATCATTTTAAAAGGCTTTGTGCATATTATGTGAACCCTAATATTACACAAAATTATAGAAGTATTTATGAGTTCTATATAAGGAGGAAATAATTAAGGTTTTTTCATGATCTTAAAACCTATATAATAAATCCAAAAAAAATATTATACAGAAGATAAAGATTATAATTTGCCCAATTCCCTTTGCCTTTGCAATATATACAATAATGCCTCAAATGATTACAATAAAATGTGCTGTCAAATCTACATAAGAATTAGGTAATATAATGAAGTATTAATTTATTATAAGAAGAAGAAATTTATTTAAACCATAAATCAAGGACACACTCAAAGGAAGATGAAAAGGGAAGAACCTTTTAAGCTTTTACTGTAAATCATAGCACACGAATGAAGAATAAATAAATTAGTTGCACATAAACCATAAAAATAAGGGATTTATGCTATAATCTATAACAAAAAGCCACCAAAAATAGTGCCATTGAGGTTTTAAGGTAACAAGAAGGTATTGCAAGAGTTGTAAAGACTAGAAAAGTAGGCACAGTTATTGCATCTGGCTACTGGAGGCAAATAGGTTAGGATGAGATAATAACCTTAATTTTTAGCTTATATATCTAAAGGGAAACAACATCGTTTAGTGTAGGAAAATTGCAAAAAATATTATATATATAGTTTTCAATAGGTCGATTGATATAGGCCTTAGTAAACAAGGATTTCTTGACCTATACCCTTTTACATACACCTAAGCCTAATTTAGCACCTAATTAAGCCTGTTCCTTGAACCCAACCTAACCCAACCATAAAAAAACAAGTTACATTTGGGCAATTTTAGGTAGGTGGCCCATTTATGCTCACCCTTAACTTTAATAGAGATTGAAAAAAGCATTTTTACATAATATCTTTATCATCAATAATACTAAGCCAACTCTTTGAAATATAATGAAATCTTAGTAAACCCTTTGTAAAAAAAATAACAAAATTTATTTAACTAATTCAATATGAATATCCTACCCTTCCTTTAACTTGTCAAACATGCTTATAAATAGTGAAAATATTTTCAAAAAGTTATTTCAATAATAAAATAAAGAGTAGTCTACAATACCTATATGATAGCTATATATCGACAAAGTTGCTAACAAACTCTAACATAGAAACAAAAACATCAATTCTTAAAAAGATGTACGTTTCAGGATAAGGAAAACAAAAGTGTACATAACACAAACAAAACAAAAAGCTACTCATATAAGGCTACATAATATGTTAGTTCATGAAATCTATTTTTTGACCTCAATATGGTAAAAGATAGTATCCACATATATATAAAAGGTTATGTTTGGATACAATTTTATTTTAAAGCATTGAACTATAGTGTTAAAAAAAATTTTGATTTCTAGAGCAAAATATCAATTATTAGTTCATAATCAATATTATTAAAGCAAATTTAATAAATATAGGTATAGCCAAGTGGATCAAATACTAATGCTCATATGTAAGAAAATGTTAGATATATCAAGATTTTTTCTTTTTGTCAAACAAACTCAAGCATATGTTAGTTCTTTTATCCAAAGCCTGCATAGTTTGAACTTGCATTAGACTGGTATGATATTCCATTGAAAAAGAAGTTTATTCAAATTAAAATATACATACATTGGTTTTATATACAATAGGAATCAAAGCATAGAAACCAAAACCTACAATGCTTTGGAAATTCATAGAACTTATTGAATGCATTCTTTAATAGAAGTCAAGTTATATCTTTGGCATATTAGTTACTCTTACAAATTTAGCTAATATGCTACTTTTTTTCTAATTTTCTGTTTCTCATTTCTTATTTTCTTTTTTCCAAGGTGCATTAACAAATTACTATATTTTCAAATGCATTTTCAACTGGAGCAAGACATGCATTAGCGAACAAAAAGGTTTTCAAACTATGATCTTCATGCATTGGTAATTCAAAAGCATCAAATGAATATAAATTAATATAATCTCAAATATGTTTTGTTTTGTTTCCAAATAAACTTAACTATGTATTTGTTCTTTGACCTAATACGTCCATGTGTTTCAATGTAGATTAGTATTGATTTTATCCTTTTTTAAATAGACATCTAATAATAGAATATAAAACCTACAAAGCTTCAAGAACACACAAAAGTTATTAAATGTATTATTAATACAAGTGAAAAATGATTGGCTAGTATTTTACATACATTTTCAAGTTAAACTTCACAGTAGAATTCTTCAAATTACTATAATAGTTGACAATTTCACCCATGCTTTTTAAAAATAGCTTAAAAGTTATGATTCAAGCCTTTGAGAAAGTAAAAATCAAATTAGTTGCAATTTAAAAGGTAAAAAGTCATAAAAATAAATTTTGAAATGTGGAATTACCTTATATTTAATGTTATGGAAATTTTTCAAAGAAAACTTCCCATTTTCAAAGAAAACTTCCCACATGCAGCAAGCTTCAAGATTACACAAATAATATATCCGTCATCACCAAGTGAACTAATCACATACTTGTATGTTAACAAAATCAATATATTTAACAACAAAATAAGACAGAACTGATATTCAATGTGCACTCTTTTGAATGTAAAAATATAGCAACATAAGTAAGAAAAGTATACTTGTAATACATTGGTTAGATAATTAAAACTAAAGAAAAGTTTAAAATGAATTCCTTTGGAAATGTATGAAAGAAAGGTGTTTTAAGATGCATTGTTTAGGCTATAACAATTATCTCTTTGAGTTCTAAAACTTCATCAATGATCATTTTAATTAAGATGAACTGAGACAAATTTTGACTTTGAAAGGTAAGATGGAAGCAAATGCAAAATCAATAGAATATAGCACGATTAATACAAAATGCATTTATAAAATGTTGTATATTTTACTATTAAAGAATTAAAGTCATTCCAATTATTTGAATTTTAATTTTTACAATAGTCATTCATTCATTCCATACATAATTTATTCTTGTGAATATCAAAGGATCTTGATTCTTATAAGATTATCATCTAATTAAAATTACTTTAAAGCACTATATCCTATTAATTGATAAGTTTAACAAATTAAAAATATACATTATATTCTGCATATTGATTTTTTATGTTCCTAATGATATTAAATTTCTTCATGTTTATAAAATCCTAACTTCTACTTCACACCTTTGGTTATCATAAATCTACAATTCAAGGAAAGTCATCAGAAATTATAAATTACAAAATTTTTATTAATTAGAATGTTAAAAATTCAATATGTCATTTGAAGTTTTCATTCATTCCTCATGACAGTAAGTACTGCTTGGCTATTATTGAATGTCAATTTATGTTTTTAGACCTAACCATTTGAAATACATGAATATTTAAGAGCTTTGAAAAAATAAACCTTGAACAGTATGATTCCATATATGATTCATAGTAAATAAGTAGAAATAGTCAATATTTTTATAAATAGACTAAATATATTGAAGTAGTTTAATATATATATTAATTGTTGCAATGAATTATTATTGCATAATAGAAAATACAATAGAGATAAACAAACATAAAAACATCAAAAAACTAAAATGAAACACACTAATAAAAATCACCATGACATCAAATAGAATAATGGAAATGACATTTCCTCTGTTTTTACTTCTTCAATTCTCTTTCTTTGCCACCTTCTTCAGCTTATTGGTAAAATAATCAATAATGAATTCTTCACCAAAATAAAATCATCTTCTTGCTCATCAATAATAAAATTGGTAAGATTGCACTCTAAAGAAGTGTCCCAACTAAATAGCCTTTCACAATCTAAAAGATGACAATTGCTAGTAAATAGAAATAATTACATATCATCCAAATAACATTACATAAACTACTTAGAAATAACTATAAACAATATTATCATATGACCTTCTCAGTCTTCTTATTAACCTCATCATTGTCTTGATATTGTTCTCCACCATCATAGTTGTGTTATTAGCTTCAAAAAACCTTATAAAATTTACAGTAATTTTACTATCTTCATATATCCTTATAATAATGTACACTCTCTTAATTTAAGACAAATTAGATTCTTTCACTTAGACTTTAAAAGGAAAATACATCCTAATTAACATATTTAATTTCACAAGATGTGCATTAAGATCTTTAACATTAACTGTCTTATCTTTAAAATCATAAGCTCTGACATCAATAGCTTCAACACTTTCTCTATCAAATGAAAGCAATGATGCATAATATATATCATTTACTAATATTATTCAAATTTTATACTTGAAATATAAACAAATATTAACATAACTATATTATTAAAAGTTGAATAAACATATAATGTGGATTAAAATTAAATTTCAAACCTTGGAATGACATTATATGTAATCTTTTCACACTTGTCATAGAAAAAACTAGCATCATTAGGATCAATTTTTTTATTACATCTTTTGCGGCTATTGTACAATCATCTTCAATCACCATACAATAACAAGGATAACACAAAAACATGGCTAAAATAAAGAAGAGTAAGTAATAATAAAAAATATTACATAGTGACTTACTTAAATCAAAAGGCAAATAATACTAGAGTAACTACACTCAATTCATGTAAAGTCATCCTATTAATAATTTACAACAAATCTTCTAATGAATATGTAATTTATGTGGAAAATTAATTAAAAGGACATATAATATTATTTGCATCCTCACTAAGCCTCCATTAAAGGTATCATTAATTGTTATTCATAATAGAGAAATGTCTTTAGAAAAAAAATAAAAAGTATACTTACTTATCTTTATAAGAAGTTAATCCAAGCAATTCTAGATCAAGTAGCATCTTTGTTCCATGCAAAGAATTTAAGACAATAGTACAACCCACAAATAAAAACTATAAAATGTGAGCTTATATAAAGAATAAATATAATGAGAACTTAATTGACTTCATATAAAAATAATGTTTGAACAAAAGTATTAAAATCTTGATTAGCATTACAACATACCAAAATTAGATTATTACTAATTTGTTGAAAATAATGCAATATAGGATGATAAACAGGGTCATACCCTAGCGATCCCTTGAATACCCTTTTCAAATGATTTACTAGCTAACAAAATAAACTAAAATGCAATAGAATTCAAAAACAAACTAGAACAAAATGCAAGCAAAAGAAAATTAGAATATAAAATGTAGGCAAATCTATATAATATGCAAAATGCAAAATAAAATTAACATAAAACTAAAATTAGGAAAGTTTGATATGAAATTAAAATAAATGTATTGAAAAAAATAAAACAAAACACAAAAGTAAAATAAAAAAATCAATAAAGCAAAGCAATTAATCTAAGAATTTGATAGCTATAAATGTGGATTAATCATAAATTATAATATATTTAACTATTCTAATTAATTTTTTAACCTTGAATTATATAAAATTCCTACAATAATTTATAAAGTCTATACTAAATGAATATCTAGAATTTGATCAATCAAGATTAACTAAATTCAGCAACTACTATAATCTATAAAGAAACAAAATCAAAATTGATTTAAAAATAAAATTCAACTAGATTGAGAAATTAAATCAGAAACCTCTAATTCAATCTCTTAATCCTTTATCCTTATATAAAAAATCATAATTAACTAACCACAATTTAATATAAAAATAGATAAAATTAGAAATCACAAAGTTAAATACTAATTATACTAAATCAACATTCAATCTCAAAGCAATCAGTGTAAAAAATCAAAGAAAAAGGAAAATTAATTAGAAAAGGTTAACATTACAAATTAGAATCTGATAATGCAATAGGGATAAACTTTAAAATCCTTGAATTAACCAAATGTTTAACTTTCCACAATTAAAAAATAAGAAGCTTAAAAGAGAAAAAAAAACTATTTTGCTAAATTATGTAGTGTTTAAAGTCTTGTGTGTGTTCTTGACTTCTCATCTGACTTGATAATTCTTAAAACCTAATAAATCTGAATCTTATGCCTCTTAAGGTTACAATTATATAGTTTTTCTAGTTTTTAGAATCTCAAAACCTATTTTACAAAGTAATGGATTACAAGAGTTATAACAATGAAATTTTATAAGTTTAATTTTCACCCAATGTAAGAGTACCAAAACTACATAATTTTGGTAAATCCTAGGCATAAAAATCCTTAAGCTAGGTTTTAGAAAATTTTGGGCATTGATTTTACATTAATTCAACCTTTAAAGCTTCAAACATGGCCTAAAAATTAAAAATAGCTTAATTGAGACAAAAATATGGCTTCAACTTCTTAAGTAAATAAGACCTTTTGAACATCTAAAGTGAGTTTTAACTAAAACATAAAAGTTGTAAAAAAAATTTTTAATCTTTCCAACAACATAAAGATTAGCCAAATTTGATATCTAAAGCTCAAGATATAGCCAAAAATATGAAATGGTATAAAAAACTAGCATTAACCAAATAAATTCACAATATTGTAAAATTAATTTCAAATTATAAAATAAGGTCAATTCTATAAAATAAGTATACATAACACACTAAAAGTTATAAAATAGAAGAAAATAATATAGATAAAATCTTACATATTAAATCTAAGCAATAGCAAATTTAGAAAGATAGAGCAATATCAAAATTTAAACAAATATACTTGGTAAGCTGCAAAATCATAAAAAGTGCACTATTATCAATTTTAGTCAAATGTCTTTTAAGTTAGATGGTGAAATTACCCCATAAAGTGTATAGAAGAATATTGTTACTAGCAACAAACATAAAAAAAAATTAGAATCATCATCACAAACATGTTGAACAAAAAAATTACAAAAATCATGAAATAAGTATAAAATTATTAAAAATCTTTCAACTTTAATCAAACCTATCTTGTCTTAATGGGATCCTTGTAGATTTCTTCAAAATCATTAATAACAGATATCTTGCATATGACATCTACAACACACAAATGAAAACATAAATAAGTAACAAAGAAATTACAATGATATTATAATGGGAAATATGCCAACAAGAAAATAGAACTTATGAGAAACTTATAATCAATAGCTTTCAAATTGATTTCTTTACAATAAAAAAAAACTATACATAGAAATTTTATGATCTGCAATCCCTCTAACATTAGTAAAACATTGAAAGTTAATTTTGTAAAGGTGACATATGGTCCTAAAATAACCAACATCATTTCCAACTCCAAACTATAAAATCACATAAATGATCTTTTTGAATAAGACCACCTTAACAAACATTGAGGATGAAAATGTGAGCAAACAAAAATATAAAACATAAACAACTTAAAAAAAATTATACCTTGTCATCTAGCGAAACTACCTTAAGGTTATTGATAACATTTTTATTCATATAGCTTGGCATAGTCCAAGGTCGAATAATCCTAACCTTTATCTTGTAAAACTCTTTCATAGAAGATATATTATCAATAATATCAAATATTATTGCCATGGATGATAGGCTCTCTTACAAAATGCTCTCAACAAATGGAATATAAGATATAATGAAATGAGATAATGAGTTTGTTAGTTCACCTTGCTGATATCTATAAACACATGAAGCATTGTTATTAATTCATGTTGCATACTTATAAGAAGAATAGAGCTGTACAAAAGCTATTAAAATAATAAATTTTAATGCATAATTAACAATGAAAAAGAAAAAGAGTTTTTTTGTTAAAAGAAGTTCATTCTTATGCTAACTCTTGTTCAAAGGGCCTGTCAAATTCTTTTAGGTGGAACTTCTTTCAAAAGGTTATAGATTGTAATAATTAGACTAGATGAAAAATCATAAAAGCTATCAAGTCATGTTTAATTAGTTCAACTAATTCCACCAATAGTTGAATTAGATTACAATATATGTATGTATATATTATACATGTGCATAAATTAATCTTATTAATTTTTATTTATTTAATGTGAAATAATTTAAATTCAAATTTAATAATCAAAGCCCTTGGAACTCTAGTAAAAAATTCAAAATATAATAAATTGTATAAAAGTATTAAACTATACTTATAAGTAATAAATTAGAATTAAAAGTGGAAAAAACTACAATTAAAACTTTCTTTAGTCTATTACTTGTTCTTGAACTTCCAAAGGATAATGTGGAAGTCACTTGGAGATAGGATTCCTTGGAAGCTTGGAGATGAACGCTTTGGATATGTCTTATAAAGTTGAAAAAGCTTTTATAGAGTCAATTATAGTAAAACTCTAACAAAGAAAGCTTAATCTTTAGATCAAAAATAGCCACCGTAGCAAGTAAAATATTATACTTACTTTAAAATTTATCAAATTTAACCTTCATATTAATAGTCATCTTTCTTATAGTTTCATCTTCACTCTTCAATTTATCTAATAGAAGGCATTGAATTTTTCAAACTTGAGTGAAATACAATTTTGCAATTGGATAACTTGAACTAGATATCAAATTTGTCATCTCATAGTAGGGCTCTAAAAATTTACTTATCTTTTCATTCCTTACCCACTCCACACTAGATAGACAATGCTTATGGTTCTTATCAATAATAACAAAGCAGATAAATTTTTGTTTATATTTTAAAGCAATATTAAGCATAACAAAAGTAAAATTCCATCTAGTAAGTACATCTAAGCATAATTTAATACCTTCATTAATTGAAAAATTTTAGACAATCTTCTCAAAGCTTCTCATTGTTACCTTTGAAGCCTTAACACCTTTTCAAGTTTTAACAATGGCACTAGAGGCCATTTTTAACCCATATTAAATAATAAGATTTAAAATATGTGCATAACAACTCCCATGAAAGAATTCACTATCACATAACAAGATTTCTTTCAAATAAAGTTATTCTTTCAAATAAAATTGCATGTTGTCATTTGTAAAAGTATTATCCGAAGTTAGAGTAAAAATCTTCTTATCTATCCTTTATTCATATGAGAGTTCTATTATTTTTCTTGATAATTCATACTCCATGTATGAAGGTGGCATATCATAAAAAGTTAGGATTTTACTACTCAACTTCTAATTAAGATTAATATAGTGAGTAATTAAGTAAATGTAACCTTTTTGAGTCTAAGAAGTCTATAAGTTAAAAGTAAGACACTTTCTATTTAAAATTTTTTTCAATTTATCTTTCATCTCATTTTTCCATTTAAATAAAGGTTCCACACATCATATATAGCTATGTTTCTAGAAATTATTTTTGCATTAGGGTTTAAATATTTCAACACATCCTAATTCCATTATATTCAATAAAGGTCAAAGAGGTATTGTGTTTTATGATTACCAATGCTATTTTATTCTTAAAAATTACTTGATTAATTTTTTTGCTTCTTAATTTACCAATATTATCTAATAATATTTTTGGCATCTTAATTTGCTTCAACTTTCTAAATTTTTTACATCTTTAAGCATAAAGGGCAAGTTTTAAGGTATCGACTTAAGTTCTACTCCTATAATTAAAGCATTATAATCTTTACATTTACCTGATATCTACTATCTTCATATATTCCCATGTTCTCAAAAAAAGTTTATACATTTGATGTTGTTTCCTTTCTTTTATGACCTTCATTAACTTTAGGTTTTTTAGATTAATTTTTATAAGTATGAGTACTTCTATCAATAATGTTAATGTTTTCAATTTCATTATTATTCCCTTTATATGCACATCACCTTCACTATCATGTTCCCCTCTAATATTTTGATATATAGATTGTGATTCATTATTTAGAATTATTATAAATTGCATGTTGATACACAAGTGTATATTTAATTAAAACTCAAACTCCTACACATAGTAGCACAAATAGTAAATTACCAATTTGACTTATACAATACAAATAGTAATCTAAACAAATAGTAAATTAAAAATATTTAAGACTTGTAACTTCACATAATTAAGTGGAGTTTTAAAAGGAGAAACAAAACAATAGCAAAACAACATCAAAAAAATAGCAACACAATTGAGAAACAAAATTGAAGTACAAATATTGTGAATTAAGTTGAACACAAATTGAATAAAAATAACTTACAAAATAGATACACAAAGCATAAACTAAATGATAAATTATAAAAAATAATAAAATTAAGCCTATAAACCAAAATATGTGAATGATATTCATTATTTTATTTTACAAGTTATGTATAGATGAAATTAAGCACACAGTACATAAACCATGCTAAAGCTATATGATAAAATATATTTCCTTCAAGGTCTTAAGTTTAGCTAGTCATGGTAATGGTAGCATGATGACTATTACAATTAGCAATTAGCCATAGCAAAATTGCAGAAACATGAAGATTTATGCCACTAGAATAATGAGAATTATAATTATGGTAACTACTAAAAACAAAATGTTGCAACCATATAATATGACCAAAACCAAACTCAATCAAAACTACAATTGTAAACATGATGCCCTATTCTCCTGTTATTCAATAAAGAATTAGAGATGTAGAAAATCTTGACTTAACATATCCTTTACTTGGTTTTTATAATATAGTCAATATCAATAAATAAAAAAATGACAAAAGCAAATGAATAACAATAACTATTCATCCAATAGAAGTAAGGCTATGCACCAATTGATAAGGGCATATTTTTTGCCTTTTTGTTAACTGACCACTTGCAATTATTAATCTTTATTTGCCATTCGAAGTCAACTAATAGAATCTCCTTAACCCAATGGAACCATAAATAATAGTTTAAAGCGATTTTGTTTGGATTAGGTCAGGTATTTGAAAATAAGCCAGATTAGCAAATAAGCTTTGAAGTACAAAAAAAAAAAGCAGAGGATGCATAGTACCTAAAACTTAAATAGATGATATGTAGCTTTCAAGTTAATCAAAACTTAAAATGAAAAATAAGAAATTACTCTTAATAGAACCAAAAAATAAGAGGAATAAATAAATGAAAACTCCTTTTCTTCCAATCTATTTACCTTCAATTTTGTTTCAAGGTTTCTCTATCTTTATATCACATCACCATAGTAACTACCATTTATAAAGTGTTAGATGGAGCAGAAATGTACTATGGTAACAATCATGATTCACTTGTAAAGATGACAAATGGGCACAAGTGAAAGGTGGTGGGGCAAAATCAAAGAAAAGTGTAAATGACGAGTTCTGGTAGAGTTTCACTTTAGGATAAAATAAAAGAAAATATAGCATAAGATAGCTTTTTCACCTTAGGCCTCCTTCAAAACATAAAGGACTGAATGAAATGAAGTCATTTCATTCCATCACTTGGTCAATTTTGATTTCCTTCAAATTATAAAATCTCCATCCACCGCCGACCATTATGATAAAATTCATAAAAATTCGGTTTGCCTCTGCTTATTGGTTTCCTTTCACTCACTGTTGTCCACCTATTATCAAATTTTTTTAATTGAGTATTAACAAGTGATTGAAAAATGGTCACCCCTAAATCGAAGCATAAACAAATATAAAGCACTTCATTACAAGAATAAATAAATTTATCAAATATGGAAAACTAGAAATAGAGCAAAAGCAACTACTAAATTATTTACCAAAAGTTTGCTTTTTTTCCATTTGCTAAACAAATATTGATAATTGATTATTTTCTCCAAAATTGGTGTGTTTTTTAGACTACACTAAGAAATTATGGTTAAAGAAATTTAGTAACTAGAAAACCTAGGTCTTAACTACAACAAAAATTAATATTTCAAAAAAAATTAGCATTTGCATCCAATTTGGTAATTTGCTTAAAAACTTACATGTAAACCTCTATAAGAAAAATCTTGACATATTTCATAGACCCCATAATATCCAACATTGTACTTTTAACTTGTTTCCCAGCATAGTAGTGACAGTGGCATCTACTTATAGGTATAAGTAAAATAAGTAATCTTAGTTTAGTAATTGAAGAATTCTTAAACTGACACAAACATAGCTATAACTTTGATGAGTTTGTACGTTCTAGTTCTTGAACATATTTCTCTCCAATGCTAATAAACAAATTCATAAGTTTATTCATTTTTTATCGTACTTCAAGTTCAAGCCTTTCAGAGTTCAACTTCAACATGGGTCATAACTTTAATTATTCTTGAAATGAATAAAACAAAAAAGAGTTTTTCAGCTTGAATTAAAATTGTAAAAAATAAATAATAATAATAATAATAATAAATAAAAAGAAAGTATTAGATTTAGTCTATTAGAGCGATTGCATAAGGATTGTAATGGCATCACTTACCTCATATTCTTATTAGATATGAGATATTTGACTTCAATTCTTCGAAGCTGGTATTAAGATGAAAAGAAAGTAATTATCAATCTAATTGAAAGCCATCATTATAAACAATAAAAGCTTTACAGTCAGGAGTTGCCACTCGCCAATCTAATTACTCCGATTGTAACCCCAAACTTAAGCAACATGAGCAAAAAAAGGAGCAACAAACTAACAATCGTTTAGGGATTTCAATTCCAAAATCAATGCCTTAGTAGAGGAGAACTGGAGTTACAACTTACAAAACCACAATTTTGATTTAGGGATTTCATTTGCTTGGGCTTGCTATTTTGATTTTAGTTTAGGATCAAGGTTGGGTTATCGAGTCAACTTACATTTTGGGTTAGCCAAGGTTATCCATTTCCATTAGGTTGGGCCTTTTTTTCTCCAAACGAGGCTAATTCACGAATTAACTCCTATCCATGCAGGATAAGCCTATCTAGATCGTGGTCGGTACAAATCAACTTATTTAATTTGCAATTAAAAAAGAGCTTACTTGCACTAGTCTAAATCCATACAAATTCACTGGGCGAGTTGGCATGCAAATCAAGGTCTATTTGACAACTCTAGAATTATCTGTAGGTTTTATGAGTTTAATAACTAATTTAAAAATTATTTGTTAATTAATTATTATTAAATTTTGTGCTTTTTATTTATATATCTATATCTTTTATTTTCTATATATTATATACAAAAGAAACTATTAATGTTATCTTAAGACTAATGATAACTTCTCATAAAAAAAATTCTCTCAAAAGTAATCGTGATATTTTTTTTAATCTAAATTTTAATTTTAATTATAAAAAATGGAATTTATCACTCTTACTCCTTTATTAGATTACATTAACTAGTTTCTATTTCTTATCAAGTCGTATCACTATTTTTATTCTTTATATTAATCCTAGTTTCAAGTCAAATAAAATTATACCAATTCTAAAAGATTCTATTAGAACCAATTTGTTTTAATATTCTCTAGTTTATATTAATAAATGATAATCAACATTAAATAATTTTAAGTATGGTCTTTTGTCCTCATCAAGCATAAGATGAAAAAAAGTGAGTTTGAATCTGACGCAACCTGATCACCCTTTCCTATTCCTATCCTGACTCCACTCCTAAACTAAACCAAAAAAAGGATATATATTTATATAATAATTTTATATTAAATAATTAAACTAAGGAAAAAATATACTTTATTTATATGTGGTAATTTATAATTTATTTGTAATTCACATCTATTTGTATTAAATTTTCATTCAAATCTAGTAAAAAAATATAACATACAAGTCACTTGCTCTTTTATTTGTGCCAATTTAATTTGATTTCATCCTAATTTTACTAATTGGTTCCCAATTTAATCTTCTATATATATATACATAAGCTCCCAACAAAAATTTACTTTGAAATTCATTTGGCATACACTTTTTTTAGAATTGATTTCATTTTATTTTAATAGAAATGATTTCAATTTATTTACAAATAAATTTTATTGTTTAGCAACTTTGTTAAAAATAATTATTTCAATTCATTTGTAAATGAATTATTTTATTTGTAGTATATTAAAAAATACATAAAAATTAATTAAAAAATAAATTTTGATGGTATTATAATGTTAGAAAAAAGGTAAATTATTTATATAATATGCTTCTTACGTCAAATGAAATAAATTCTAGTAAAATCCTTATAAAATTGAATAAATTTTATAATGACAAAGTTGTAATTAAAATGAGAATTGTAAATGAAATAAAATTTCTTTTTACTTAAACCTAAATATCATATTAAAAAAATTTATTTGAAAATAAAATAAAATTTTATTTTTTAGCATGCCAAACAAGGAGTTTGATTTCAAGATTTCGAAAAGCATCCTCCAACGAGATTTACAAAATGTGAAAGCCCATTGCTACGAGTTTTGAAGGATTGTTTTGATTGGATATTTTGGACGAACAATTAGGATACTATGGCATTTTACTAACACTTGGAGAACTGCAATATCCTATACCCCAATTTGAGGAAGCAAGCAAATACTTAATTCCACTGTCACCAATGCTAAATGGAAACTCAAAGATGTGAAATTTAGATATTAAATTCCATTACATTTAAATGAAAATAAAGTCTTAACGATACAAATTATAATTATCCTCTTTTTCACACATCAGATGAACAAGTTTTTCATCTTGTTTTGGGGAGAAAACGTTGTGGGCCTCGGGGAAAGCCCAATGGTGATCAAAATCAAATTTGTTTAAAGCAACCCAACTTCTGCGGAAAAATTGGGGGATACTCGCCTGAAAAACCTGGGAGGTGACAACATCGCCGGAGCTATTTCCTATTGAGAGAAAGTGCACTTAGAAGTGAAATTTTGCAGCAAGAAAGCGAGAGAAAATGGTAGTGGAAGACGTACCGAAGTCCGCCATCACCGATGACCAGATCAGTAACAGTAACGCCAATCCTAACCCTAGGGGCCGTGACGATGACGATGATGATCTCGAGGAGGGAGAGATCGTTGGAGAAGAAGACACCGCTTCTTCGAAGCCTTCAAGTGCTATTGTTCGTCAGCCTCACCCGCTTGAGAATTCCTGGACCTTCTGGTTCGATAGTCCCGCTGCTAAGTCTAGGCAAGCTGCTTGGGGCAGTTCTATTCGACCCATCTATACATTTACTACTGTTGAGGAGTTTTGGAGGTCAGAATTTTTTTTCATTTCTCGACTCTGTTTGCTTTTGTATGCAGAGAGGATTGTTGAAGATAAGAGAAATGCCACTTGTGTCAGGATTTACTTGATGTTATTTGACTTTTTTCCAATCAATTTTCGTTTTATTCCATTACTTCCTACCTATTTTCATGACATATTGTCGCTAGAGGTAAATTTAGAGGGTGCGAATGGGGATATCTCAGGAAGTGAACATATTCGGTTTTAAACTTACAAGAGAGAGAGAGCAGTTTCATTTTGCATTGTTGTTATCCAGTTTGCAATTTAATGATTTGATCGTGCCATGTTGAATGGAGATTGCTGAATATTTCGATTGAGACGGTTGAATATTTGGATTGTAATGTTAGTTTAAGTGAGAAGCTCAACATATTGACTTCTTTCACGCAGATCTGTTCTGGTTTTGGTTTCGGTTCCCCCTCCCCCCTTACATTTTCCCCTTATTTTTTGTTTCCCCGTTTTCTAGTAAGTGAAAGGATTGCAATGCTTGTTAAGCTGCAGACCTCTAGATGTAATCCTTAGCTGACATTGTTGGGATATATAGCTATAGTGGGTAATGACATTTCTTTTCCATCCAAATAAAAACACTGCCATTTTCAGCATTGGCAAACCATGTGGAATTTCACGTTGATCACTTGGCACATCAGCAATCTTGCATAGATTATTAAGTTATCTAAAATTTACAACTGCTAAAACTTGCTTGTGGTTCTGTTGTGTGGGTGGTTTCAACTTGTGAGTTGCGACAGACTGGGTGACAGCTTGTAATTAGTTTTCTCTCAGACGCTACTTCACATGTAATGCTTATCAGAGAAGTATCAGTAATTGCTGCTTTCAGTTGAGTGGAATAAAAGTTGTGTCAAATGGAATTGTGTTTGTGGGGTCAACTATGCTTTATGTGTATGTTGAACTTGCGGTGGAGATATGTCTACTTTTGTTTGTTATGACAATCCATTTTTCCTTTTATTCCAATCTTGTGTGAAGTGTTGAAAACTGGTATTTTGCCTTTTGAAATGTATCTTATCCCCATTTCTTTGGATGAATTTGATGATTCTCCATTCCTTTCCTCCTTTAAAGCAGAGGAAATATTTATAATCCTTTACTGATACTGACTTGGGATTTGAATGCACCTTCATTCATAACCATATCTGCATCCTAGTGAATTAATATTTTTCTTAGAGAACCTAACTAGCTTTTTCTTTGTTTGTTGTTGTTTTCAACATTGTGGCATCCAGTTTTTCCGATGAGGCATTCCTGTCTCTTTTCCTTTTAATAAAAATGGTGAACTAAATACATTACAGACGATCCAACTTCTGTTCTTTTTAGCATTGATACATGTTTAGAAGCCAGGGTAAAAATATCTATATAATAAGTCATCAGAAATGATCTCATACATTTTGAAATTTCTTGATCTGGGCCATTGTTTAGTAGGATGAGACCTCAGCTGCATTTACCATTGTCATTATACAGAGACAAATTGAATAGCCTAACTTTGGTGCTTTTGCAGCAGTAGGCTTTTGTCATTGTTGACATGCTGACCAGAAATGTCTCTATCTTATATTTCCAATCACTTAGAAAACTTGTTTTGCTTCAAATGACTAAATAATTGTTTTCTATTCTTGCAATTGTTTTAATTCAGCATTTACAACAATATACATCCTCCAAGCAAGCTGGCTGGGGGAGCAGACTTATATTGTTTCAAAGATAAAATTGAGCCAAAATGGGAGGACCCTGTTTGTGCTAATGGGGGAAAGTGGACTGTGCAATGTCAAAGAGGGAAATCTGATACCTGTTGGTTATACACAGTATGCTTCCAAATCTCTAATGATTAAACATTAAAAGTGCTGACTCTACAGGATGTTATGTGATATGATAATACTTTATTCTTGCCTTCAGTTGCTGGCAATGATTGGGGAACAATTTGATCATGGAGATGAAATCTGTGGAGCAGTTGTTAATGTCAGAAATAGGCAAGAAAAAATTGCTCTTTGGACTAAAAATGCATCAAATGAAGCAGCTCAGGTAATACTTATCTTCTGAGGGACAAGTGGGAATCAAACTTCTAGTAATGGTCTAATTTTTGTTGAACTGTAATTGCCATTTTTCAAGTATATTATTGTTCTTATTTACTTATTATGGGCATGGAGGAAAATATGTTTCTTCTTTTTAACCCTTTATCCCTGATTGAAAATGTGCAATTGACTTGTCCCCTGTCCCATTTTATTTCTATGTATCTGTTTCTTGTTCTAGAAATCCCAAAAATTGCTAGGAAGACTCAATCTGGAATTTTGATATTTGTCTCATGCTTGATTGAAATGATCAGTCAGTGTCCCATACATATAATCGGAATGTTTTCATATCATCTATATTTCTTCCAGTATAAGGGAGTTTATGCAAACTATGTAAAAAGTTGCATCTAACTTAACTACACCCTAAGGCATTTCTATATGATTTACTCTTTAAATTGCCTAAATACTAAATTTTAGAAATAAACAATGGAAGGATCCATGATATTCTATTTTGGCTTCGGTGACTGTTTGTGAGTGGGTGTGTGCGTTTTCTAGTTGCAACTGAAGGATTCTTTAACTCATTTTTTGTTGTTGCAGGTGAGCATTGGGAAACAGTGGAAAGAGTTTCTTGATTATAATGACACTATTGGCTTTATATTTCATGTAAGAATTTACTATTGTGTTGATACATGTGCTATGATTGGTCCTGTTTCATATTACTGTTAAAAGTTGGGGACTGATTTGGTTCTTTTTCTTTCACTGTTTTGTTTTTCAACCTTTATTTCTCCAGGAGGATGCGAAGAAGCTTGATCGGGCAGCTAAAAATAAATACGTTATCTAAGCTGTATAGTAGTAAATCATAGGAAGCATTTTCCTGTATGAAATGGCATGACAGATGCCACTCTCTACCCTTAACCTTTAGCTATCTTAGTGACTTGAAGAACTAGTAAGTTCTTTGTTGTGTTGTTTCCCTAAATCCCTTGCATCTGAAAGGAGCTATACCCATAGTTGTCTGAGAAGTACCATCTGAGTGCTGGTCTAGAATACGGTTTCGAAGTACTAGACTTGTCTTTAGGCTAGACTTTTTAACTGCCTGCATGAATGTCAAAATCTGATTAAAGTCGCTCTCATTCATTGTTGGTCTTTATTTTTCAAATCCTGATGAGTAGAGTAAGACTGGAGGAATCAATGTCTGGTATAAATATATTTTAAGGTTTAAATAAATGCGGTGCCAACACGTCTTGTACAAACTGGCGACATGTTAAATTTGATGGAAAACAAGTTTACGGCGGCGACTGGGCTTAATTTGTCATGTTTTCAAAGCGCCTTTAATTTTTAGTGCAACAGTTCCCGCAAAGGCCAAGCAGCTGTATTTGATGTACCTTTGATTTTAACAGCCAAAAAGCCCCAGAAAAGCCAATATTGGTCACTAAACCATCGGCCCCCGCAACAATTTACCTTGGTAACATTGTCACGAAGGATAACCCAAGGTCCCAATCTTAACTCGAATCAAGTTGCAAAAAGCTTAAAGGGGATCAAATTTAACATTTTTCTGTTAAATCGATTTTAAAACATCTAGATTGATTATTATAACAAGACAACAAATTGTTCAAGTTTCCACTAAATACCCTTACTAGGCTCAAATGACACAAGCCCACTCATTACAGCTACAGGAAATTTTATGATATTAGCAGGTAAATAAACTTCAAAAACAAATGAACCCGTCATTTTTAATCGTAAGTACATTTTTTTTTTATATTCAAAATAAACCTACGCAAGTAGGACTCACCATCTACTTGTCCGCCTCCTGTATCTCTTTGTAGGAAAAACATTCACTCCAAAGGAGAAGAAATTTGTTATATAGCAGCTGGAGCCTATCCTCAACTTCTCAGCCCAAAAAAGGAGCCTACTACTCACTTAATCATTGGTGATTATAAAAGCTAAGAACAATGGCGAATCCCTGTCATTAAACAGATATATCAACTGAAACCATTAAAAACTGAAACCCCATTTTCCATCTTCTTGAGTCTTGGGTGCGCTTGGGGTGACAAATATTGGGACTTTCAGACCAAACTAAGAACAAAAATACAATAAAATATACATTTTTTTTTTTTGGTTCTCCAAAGTCTACATCTTTCCCTATCCACCAAGAAAATGTGCATTTACAACCCTTCTCCCGACAGAAAAAAAAAATAATATATATATATGAGAGAGAGAGAGAGAGATAGGTAAAGCAGGAAACAGTTTCCAAGGTCTATCAAGAAAAAATTTCACCCTCCTCCCAACCTCGATTTGGAGCCTCATTGTCATCATCTGCCATAAATTCATCCTTGATGAACAAACCGAGACGCTCTAGTGGCTTATTAAATGCATCCCCTGGGACTACAGAACCATATTTGCTACTAAGGGCTTGAGTGCAACCACTCAACATTTCAAGTTCTTTTAAAATCTCCAAGTTATGCTCTATCTCGACAGTCCTCTCCATCTACACAAGTAGCCACCAGAGTTAAACCATCTCTTCAAGCTTGGGGGAAAAAGAGTTCCAAATACATTGAATCACTGGTACAGAAGAATAATACCTTTTGAATTGCAATCCGTGCAGCTTCTCTTTCTTTTTCTATACGTTTCTTTGACTCTTCCTCAGCCCTCCTCCTCGCAGCAGCTTCAGCAACTTTGATTTGAGCTTCAATCTTAGCCTTCTCTGGAATATGGCATAGAATGGGATTACAATCATATATGAGAAAAATAATATACAATTCATGGAAACTCTAAAGAAACACTTGAAAGAATCTATAATCACTGTTCAAGTCTAATAAAGTATGAAGGCCCATGCAATAGCACATCAAAATCAAGTCAACCTCTAGTTAATAATGAGAGGACAAAATAAGAACAAGAAACTAGGAAAGCTATCAGAGAAATCAAAAAAAATTCAGAAGGGTTTAACTGAGCTATGGTCTTTGATAGAACACAATGAAATCAAAACAATATTATTGGGAAAAACCAACAAAGCCTGCTTGTTGTTGTACCCCAATATAGAATTTACCAAGGCTATAGCCAGATATTCTAGGGCTCTACTTGGCTCAAAATCCTCCGATTTGATAACACCATCGGTTTCCATAAATTACTTGAAATATCTCAAACATTACGTATCTAACACTCTGAAGTTGTGAATAACATGAAGCAGACCACCGCATATTAGCAAAAAATGCAAAGGCTAGTTAAATTGATCATAAATATCAGCAGTCAATAATATATTGTACAACTCATTTTATTTTCCAACGTATGTACAACATGCTATATTCACCTTCAAGCTGGATCCTTTCCAATCTCTCCTTCTCCTGCTGCATTTTCACAGGATCAGCTTTGTCACCCTACACAACAAAGAGAAGCAATAACCAAATCACATGGCCAAGCTTCAAGAAGGTAAGAGTAGATTATTCACCTCTGAACATCACTTTATGAAAGCCTTACATGGTCAAGAAGTGTCTTCTGTTTTGCTTTCAAGATGGTATCTGCAAAGCGGCTCTTCAGCATTGCAGCACGAAGGGCTTTTTTAGGTGACAGCTGTACATCAAGAACAGGAGTCCTCCATGCTAATACGTAACATAAATAAATTATAATTTATAGTGAGTAACAATTACGATTGACAGCACAACAGAAATAGACAGCTGAAGCATCATAAGAATAGCTGCTGACCTTCACCGGAGGCAGCATCAGTAGCAGGAGATGAAAGCAGAGGACAAGAACATCTATTCTCGCCATGCATAGCACATACAGTCCCTTCAAATAATGAAAGGTATATATACCCAAATTAACAACACAGTCACAGGTAAACAAGCTTGTTCATACTTTTATGCTGCCAATGACGTTAATAGGCCTTTCCAGAGGAAGTAACCATCTTTGCTTCCTCTAGAATACCATGCAAACATAGTTTTTCTGTGTGCAAGCAAAAAAGCACCATGACAACATCAGAAATCATAATTATCTTCTCACCATCAGAATCCGTATCAGACTTTCTATGCAAAGATGATGCACATTTTACATGATAATCCTGAAATTTAGGAAGAAGATTACCCCTTAGACTTGCATATATAAGAAATTTCTAAGAGCACAGCCAAGCTTAGTTATGATAATTATATTATCATTACTATCTATACCAGTCTCAAAGCATCAGCATCAGCACCACGAGCATGTAGATCCCTTACTTCTGATCCTTCAGAAGATATATCTAAATCAACGAGGACAACATAAAGTCAATTAGGAACCAAAAAGAAAAACAGAAGAAAAGCACACTGAAGGTTATCTTACCACTTGATGCATGTGTTGGATCACTATGGCTGACACAATGACATGTAACATCACCACAAATATTACACTTGTTTGTGTCAAGTCCCAATGAAGGACGGGCCTTTATAGAGCTAGAATTATATTCCCCATCGCCACCATCTTTGCTGCCTGTAGAATACACAAGCATATTAGCTCCTACAAAGCCATAACTGTACTCTCTTAATACTTCATACCTTTGCGCAAGTCCTTCAAAATTAATTTCAGAGGTATCTTTGATGATTTGGGAACCTCCCCCTACAAGCAAAGCATTTCCAGCATAAAATCAATATACTTGGACATCCATAAAAACAGATGAGCGAATCAATGCAACTACCACAAAGTGATGAAAAGAACATAGTTGGTGTTAAGTATAATTTTCTCATAACATCAATTTCAACAAATTCCTTAGGTTCTTGGATTTTTTGCACAAGGATTTTTCTTGCAGAATGACACTTACTTTGGCATCTCTTGCAACCAATGAACTACTCTTCTGAACACATATATGCTCAGGTGATATCAACTTCTTGGGCAAGATGTCTTTTTCCAAGGGATTTGTTCCGTTGCTTTTTCTTGCAGCAGCTCCACTCATGCTTTTTTCAATATCATCCTCAATCTTCCATTTTTTCCCCAAGTCTTTCCATCTTCTCTCAAAAATTTTGTTAAGTTCCTTCGCCATCAAATGAACATCATTACCAGGAGGATTGTATGTCATGGCATTTGAAAAGGTCAATCTGACATCAGCTGAAAACTCCTCAATACCAGAGTAAAGATTTTTCTCCAGCTTGGACTTTATTGTGCCTAAATCCATGGGCTTAGATATGATCGTAAAATAGTCTGGAATGTTCAATGCTACAGGATCCACTGGCTTACTAAAAACCCAACTATATGGATGAGATGCAAGACTCTTAAGAACTGTAGCACACTGCTGAGATGCTTTCCGGTCCATCTTCTGCCTTTTCTCTTTTTGGCCCTCCACACTTCCTTGTGGTCCTCGCTTGTTAGAACATGGCACAGAAATTTTTTCTTCTGCATAATAGAGCCCACTTTCATCAATGTGGGGCACTTCATGTCCAAGCTCACATTTTGTCCCAGGATCAACTTCTATTTTTTTGGCAGAAAACTTTATTTTCAATTTTCTATTCGGTACTATAGTTTCTGTAGCAATCATAGTTATGAACTGAAACAAGTTCTGTGAGGCCTCTGCCTAGATTATCAAGTTCTCAAATCCCAGAAGATTTCCAAGTATTTTGAGGCAAAAGCATCAAAAATTGCAATGCTGTTGCATGGTAAATATGTCAGGGCAAAAAGTAAGACAGTGACAACCTCTGCACAAAAGATTCATATTCGTCAGTGTAATCAGAAACATTGATGCTTTTGATATTTAAAGCTTAATAGTCTAATCTTTATGTTTGGAAGAGAATATATATATATATATAGAGAGAGAGAGAGAGAGTTACTATTTACGTTAAATGTTGGAGAAAAAAGGAAAGCCAAATCAAAACACAAACATATCTGTCAATGCTCAAGTACTTTGATCTATATATTCACTAGTATGTTAAGGAAACTATTATTTAGCTCATTACTACAATCTAATTGATTCAAACACTTCTTGATGATAAACCTTTCTTCTCAGATAATCTAAATGATTGAAAGAGGAAAATTTCAAAGACCATGGAAGTTGGAGGGGGTGTGGTGTTTTCAGGTATAGAAGAGTGAGTAATACATAAGAAGCTGCCTTTACAACTCACGGAGACGCCTGTTGACACCACATAGAACAAGGAGCTAAAGAAGGAATCCACCCAAGGAGGGGCTCACATCTGATTAGCTAGTTGCTGAGTCAATATCTTAACAAGGAAATGATCAAAGACTGGTATGAAAATTATTATTTTAAACCATTTTATAGTCTAATGAAATTGAAATTCTAATGAATTAGAATAACTCTTGATGATGAGCTTTCTTCTCAGATAATCAAAATCCTTAAAAACTCAAAGGCATACAGCTGAAGCCACCAAAAAAAATAAATAAATAAAAAATAAAAAAATAAAAAAGACCAATTCTATCAGACAGAAGGAAGGGAGAAAAAAATACAAGAGCACTCAATTGTCTAAAACTACTTATTCAACACTTTAACTGAACCAACAAAGAATTCAAGTTCAAATGAACAGCAGCTAAAGAGATTCATCACTCATTCCCCAATTTCATACCAAAACATAATGGAACTGATACTTACAACACTACGTATTTATAATTTCACAAATTTTCAACATGCATATACTGAAATCATACATTTTGCTCTGTTTTGCATTAAAATTCGAAACTTAGGACCTTAAATCAAAATATCCTAACTGATATCCTATCTCATCCACTTCCGTCAGAAGACAAAACTAACAATAAGGGATCTAAGAATTCAAGATGCTCTGAGCCATCAAATCAAGTTTTGCGTAGTTCCCCACTCGGACTATACAAATTGAAAGGGACCTAGAATTTAAATCAGCCTGGTAAAAGCACCCAAAATTCAAATCTTCTTAGTAACATATTGATTCAGCAGCCAAAAACAATAAAATAGCTTATCAAAGGACAAAAAAAGATTATACCAAGCGGACTCCAAAATTTTGCAATATTCTGGGGTTAATTTGGCTGAAATTCACATTCAAATGTAAGAAATTAAAAAATGAACCGAAATTCAAATCTCCCTGGGCCGCGCCTTAGCTCAGAAGGAAAAGCATACTAAGTAGCTTACGAAAAAGAACCAAAGTAATTATGGCAATAAATAAAGAAAAGAAACCCGGGCTTCAGAAGCCGTACCAAAAATTCGCCAATTCTACTCAATTATGCATTCAGATCGAAGGACTTAAAAAAGGACCCAAAATCATAATTTCTCGGCTACCCACCTAGCTCACCAGCCAAAAGAAATAATTAGCTTAAGAAAAATCAGAATCCTAAACGTATCCTGAAGTCGCGAAACCTACTCAGTTCCGCCCTCAAATCGAAAGAACTTAAAGAGTAACCAATATTAAAAATTCCCTTACTAACACACTTAGCCCAGAAGCAAAAACAATCAACTATCTTAAGCATAGAAGGAGAAAGAAAACATATAATTTAATGGGCATGCATGAAAATTAGGGCTCAAAGAAAGCACTTGCCTTAATTGCCCGAAAGAAAGTCAAACTCCAGATTCGAACAGCAACAAATATACAACTACCGACAACAAAAAAAGGAAACACAGAGGAGAGATAGAGGAGAGAGAGAGAGGGCTGTGAAGCCCCCCTCAAAGATCAAGGCAGGTTAAAGAAGCAGCGATGCGGAGTGCCTTGGGTTTAGTAGCAGTGCCACCAATAATGAAGTTAGGGTTTTTCCTTATCGCCGATGCTGGACCATATCGCCGAGGCGGCTTAAGTTCTTAAATTACTTTTGTACCCATGGCTCACTTTTTCTAAGGAAGAATATTTTCTCACATTTCTTGTAGTTTAATCTAACATCCCGTCCCATATAAAATTTTAAAATTTACGTTGATGAAAAATTGAAATAAATAAAAGCATTTATACAAGAAAATAAATTTAAAAATTAAAATTTACTCTAATATAGAAAAAATATAACTATGAGATATTAAAAATATCTCAATTATATAATTTAAGATTTAAGATTTATAAGTTTTTAATCATTTAATCTATGATATTTTAAATATAAATTAGATGTAATTTTTTATATTTTAATAATATTATTTATAATTTTGAAGTTTAAAAATAAGACCGTAGAAATAAAGTAAATCTAAGAAGATGCAAAAATATTTTCTTTTATTTTTTTATATGAACTCATAATTCATCAGTGATATCCCTTTCACAATTTTAGTAAATTTTTTAATTATAGTTTGAATTATTTTAATATATAAATTATTTGCATTTGATCGATTTTAAATATTATATTCTGATCCATAACAATAACTTTAATTAAATTAAAAAGTGAAAAATTATAATTGATCCATATAAATGATAATATTTTAAGAATTATAATAATTATTATTTAATAACTACCTAATCATTTTGCAATCACATTTTATCTATTTTGTTCAAAAAAAATTCACTTAATCATTACCAAAATTTTTTACAATTTTATTTAATAATCTATATTTTATTATACTATTCCAAATACCAAAATCTTAAAAATAATTTAACAAATACCTATATATATACATATTAACTTGGCACTTGACCGTCAAAGTTCCCCAGGAATTCTACTCTGATCCCCCTCACGCCAGAGGAGAGAAAATTTTCAACCCACAAAATCCCACCAAGAATCTATATTTGCAATACACGGCAGGGAAATTAGTCAATCATGTTACGTTATGCCCAATTGACGCACATTTTTGCTTTAGATGAGTTGTGCGATTTATATATACAGTTTCATTACTTTCCTTTCAATAATTGTCAACTTAAAATACTTTTAAAAATTTATGTGATAATTAGGATAATTTGTCTTAAGTTTGATAAAAATTATCCATGTAAATTTAATTTAATATAAGTGAGATAGATGATCTCTTCTAAGAAAAATTGAGGATATGTTTATTTATTATTTTAAAAATAAATTTTTATTTTTATTTTTAAAAATAGAAAATTTTATTTGGCAATATGTTTTGAGAATATATTTTTTTAAAAATTATAATTTCAAGTGTGTAACTTAAAAATTAAAAAAGAAATAACCTTTAATTATTGTCTAAACTTATTCTCTTATTCTTGATATTAATTTTATAATTAAATAAAATAATTTATTATTTATAACATTAATTATTTTCTATTCTTTATTTTTTATTCAATTAAAGAATAATTTTTGAAAATAAGAAAATAATTTTAAAAAAATAATTTTTAAAAATACAAAAATACAAAATAAATTCAAATACACCCTAAAACTTCATTTATTTTGATGAAAGATATTTTTATAGAATATAATTATAAAATGTTTAGATGCCATTAAATATCAAAAAATTGAGAAAAATAACTTCTTTATTTTAAAAAGAAATTTACTTTCCTTTATTATTATTTTTCTAGGTATAGTTTGGTAAACAAATTTTTCATTAATTTTTAGTTAATATTTTAACTAATATATTTGATTAATTAGCTATTTTATATATTTAATAAACAGTTAATTTTAAAAAGTTCAACATCCCACCCGAGTCCATGGTCATTAACATATAATAACTTAAATGCTCTGGTATTATATATTTCTGGTTATACATGTATTAATTTAATATATATTAAAATAAAATAATTTTTTGTGAATAATAAATAATGATTTAAGTTTTATTATTTAATTTAAATTTATATGATAAATTATTGTTTAACAAAATAATTATTATAATATGTAAAAAAATTTCTTATATATTTAATGAATTTAAATTTTTTTATATTGAAAATAAAAATTAACTATATTAATTTATATATAATATATATGTATTCATATGCATACACTTAAATAAATCATACTTATATCATTATATTTTATTTTACATGTAAATAATTAATAATAAACAGTTAATTTTATTAAATATCCTTATTCAAAATTATTAATATTATTAATCGATTAAATTAGTTAATATAATTAGTTATTAGTTAACAATAATTGTTAATATGATTAGTTAATTATTAAATAGATCATTTTTTTGAACCAATATAAGCAGCATATCACTCCTTTATTAATATATATACAAATAACATATTTAAACTAAAAATACTTTCTAACGAAATAAATAGAGCCTAAGTGCCACTAAGTTGTCGGTGCCAAAATGTAATTTAGCCATTTTGCATATAATTAAGCTATTTTTTTCCCACCATGAGAGCTAATAAATTAGCTAATTAGTTATTAAATTAGTTAAAAAATGTAAAATAAGATAAAAGTATATGTTAATATACATATATATGAATTAATTCATTTTTATTTTAAGACAAAATCATATTAATGCAATTAAAATATTTAAAATAAGAATACAAATACTTAAAATTTAATTAATTATGTCTATGATATTACATATTTATTTATTACTTAAAATAATAATATAATTATCTAAATTTTAATTAATTGTATTTTATATTATCATATTTTTATTTATGTCAAATTAATGAGAATACATTAAACATTTATTTACAAAATTAAGATATAATCTCTCATGTAATTAAAAAAATTGAGTAAATATAAAAAATTAAAAATTATTAACTTAAAAGTTATAAACTATCTTGCAAAAGTAATCAAATAAGAAATTGTTTTTTCAAATAAACCAGTGTATCCTCCAATATTATAATTTATAATTTACTAATCAAATTAATAAAATATAAATTGACTTATTTAGTATCTCAAATACACACCAAGCATGGGCCACCGCGATTATAGGTGTGATGAGCATATGCTCACACTCACTCCCTTGGATTATGATAATTTGTATTATTTAATTATGTAATTAGTTTAAATTATTTTATTGAAGCCGCTCAATTTCTTAGGTGGATCCTATAAATTTATTTAAGCTAATTAGTTATTAACATCGGAACGTTTTAAACTAGAGAAATTATTCATTATACAAACAAGAAAAATAAATATTAATTAATTTTGCAGAAATAATTAAGCTTAAAATATTATTTAAGATTATATATTCACATGAAAAATTACATGACTTCATTAATCTCAATTTTTTAATATAAAATAGTCCTTATTTTTATTAGATATAAATCTTAACATTTAATGTATAGTAACTTTTTATGAATAAAATATTATATCGATAAATATATCAATAATATTTTTTAAAAATAAAAAAGATAATTTTTAAAAGTATAAATTCAAATACAAAGACCTTTGATATTCTACTAAATAGTTTGATTTAATTTTTTTCTTATTAATAATATTGATTTTTATTTGAAGATTTTTTTTCATTTGAGTTTTAATTTACTTTCTTTATATTTATTTCTAGATAATTTTTATTAGAATATTAAATAAAATTGAATTATTTTATATTTATTTTAATAACCACACACAATATTATTATATTTTATATATCATTTTTATTAATTAAAATATTTGATAATATATTATTTTATAGTCTTTTATATATTAACTATAATATTTGATCCTACCAACCTCCGATTTTGCATCCGCCAGTGACACCAAATGCAGGAATATCAAATGAAATCTCACAATTCGAATTATATTCACTCTTACACATATTTCATTTTGTGATTATTGGAATATACATTTCCTTCAAAGAAGGTCCAATCTATTTCCAAGTACACGCCGAATTTTGTGAATTTAATTATAGAGTTTAAATTTAATTAATATTCAATATAAAAATTTTAATAAAAAGATAATATGTCATTAAAATTAATAATAAATAAAGAACATTTTACTAGTGGTGAAAATTTTAATATTTTTTTTATTGACATACCAATATATAAATGGATAATATTGTAAAATTATTTTATACAGGGATGAAATTGAGAATTTAACCACACTTGATGGTCGTCATATCAAAGGTTGTTGAAATTTCTAGTTCAATTGCAAGATAACCTCCTTGAGCAGAAAATGAAAACATTTGCTTTTGCAGTGAAGATGGCTCTCTATCTCTCTCGAGAAGATTTAAATATAAATTAAGAAATGTTTAACGTTTTTACAAATATAAAACAATAATTTTAGGGGACAGAAGTTTGATATGTTTCACAACCACAAATCAAAAGGAAGACAATTAGAAGGAGACAGCATCTATATTTTACCAACAACTTGAACTCATGGATAGTGTCCAAGCAACGGTGCTCTTGCTGGTCCTTCCCCTGATGTAATGCGATAGTAGGAATATAAAACCAACTGAACAAGCCCCAGCAATGTTCCAATTCCATTTGGGACCTGGATAGGACAACAAAAGAATGCGATAATTTTGTCATAGGAATTTAAATCCACATTTAGCATTCAATGTCAGTAAAATAAAATTTAAATATCAATAAAAGTATCTTAAATAATATATATAATTTGATATGAAATTTTTAAAAAATTAATGGAGGTACATGTATATGCTGAAATATATGTAAATCCGTTACTGTCCATATAAAATCACTAAAAGAATAAAATGTCAAAATTTACCCCATTTTCGAAAAGTTTTCAATCTAGTCCACTCTGCCCAATCAATTATTTTCAAATACTTGGTTTCATATGTTTTTATAGGAGACATTTCCTATTCGAAAATCACTTTTACTTATATAATGTAAAGGAATAGAATATTATTTATATATCTTCATTAGAAAAATTATAATTTTAACAGTTTGATAATAAAAGAAAATAATTTTTCAATATCTAATAGTTTGATGATAAAAAAATATTATTCTTTATTAAACTCTTTATTTTTTTATATTTAATATTTTATATTTATACTTTTATAAAAACACCTTCCAACAAAATAAACCAAGTGTTAGGAGACTGCATCTGATGCGATAATGAGGTCAATGATTTAATACAGAGATCTGTATTAACGTAATAGCAAATTCAGTGATTTGATAGATTACTAACAATGGTCATGTCTATAGAAATCTCGGTTCATCGAATAAAACTAATAAGACTAAATATACGTTTTAAAACTATGCATTTTGAATAAAAGGAAAATTTTAGGTAAAGTTTGCTATACGTTTATTATAAGATTTTCCATTTCAATTATAAAAAATATTTTAATTATTTTATTAACTATTAATAATTTCAAAGAAAAATTTATGATACACCATTAACATAATACTATTTTGATGATATATCATTTGATCAAATATTTGATAAGGTATCGTGTAACATACAAAATTTAATTTTAAAAAAAATAAACTTGATATGCCAACAAATTTAATGATACATTAATATATCACTGCCAGTAATGTGTTAAAGTCTCTCTCTAACTTCAATTTAATAATTACAATAGTTATTAATATTATAATTATAACAAAACAACTAATACACATGACATGATATAAATGAAAAACCTTACAGCAAGTACATGAATTTTAGGTAAATTTTGTTATTTGTTTATTATAAGATTTTCTATTTAAATTATAATAATTATTTTAATTATTTTATTAATTATTAATAATTTTAAAAAAAATTATGGTACACCATTAACATAATATTAAATTGATGATGCACTATCAGATTTAATAGTTGATAAATTATTATGTAGCATGCGAAATTTAATTTTAAAAAAAATAAATTAGACATGCCATCAAATTTGGTGATATATTAATATATCACTGTGCTAATAGTGTATTAAAGTCTCTCTCTAACTTCAATTTAATAATTACAATATTTATTAATATTATAATTATAACAAAACAATTAATACACATGAATACAAATGTCATGATATGAATAGAAAACCTTAAGGCAAGTGCATAAATAACTTTATTTTCAAAATAGATAAGCAGTCAAATTGTCTAGATCTAAAAGATAAAAACCAAATTAAAGGAATTAGAAAGCTTAGAGGGGGTAAAAATTACTTACATATATGAAAGGATCACTCTTGAAGGCACCATAACCAAAGAATGAGAAACTCATCAAGAAGGTTGAAAGGGAAAGATAAAACGGCATGTATTCAACGCTCCTTGTTTTAATAACCAACTTCTGCCATGAAACCATATGAACAAAAATTCAGATAATACGGCCGAAATATAATAAGCAAATGGTACACACATATGAACTTACAATGATAAATAGTGGCGAAGCAAACATGGAAATGAGGGAGGCAATACTTAAATATCCAACGAATATCCGGCGGGCATTAGGCTCAAAAAGCCTCATACTTGTAAACACCATTACAAAATATACCGAAAATACTGCTACCAATAATCCCATCATCTTCAGCTGCCAACCACAAATTATAGGGCCACAACTAAAATGATTATATTAAAATTTGAACTCTTATTTCGCTTCAGTTTGAGATATTTAATATTATTACATCTTCGACTTCATGCAGAAATTAGATTACTATGAGAGAATAATGTAAAAATTTATAGGAGAGTTATATTAATTACACTTGTTTTGATTTACTTAATCTCATGCACATGCATTTACTATAAACGTAATACATATAAGACCGTGATGCGAGCACAAGAATTAGATACACCTTTTTCAATCTATTTATGTAGAAATAAGAAAATTTTTAAATGATAGTTGAGCATGTAAAATAAACATATAGTAATATGATATAATAGTCAAAATAAAATTTTCTATAATTATGATCTCATTGATTACATACATGGTAAAATTTGATAACAGTCTAAATAAGATTTCACCAAATATAAGTAACATTAAATAAATCTGATTTAATGAAGTTTGTAAAAGAAGCATAGATAGCTGATGGATTAAAGGCAGACATACCATTTTGGCATTATTGGCATATGAAATGAATATGCAAATGTAGACAAGCTGGAAAACAGCTCCAATGGAGTTGACAGTAGCAACCAATATGATACCAGGTGACACAAATGGCAAGCCATACCAGAAGCACACCAAGCAGTTCAAGAGGGCGTATATATAAGGCAGCCCTGAAAACTGTTCTGTTGACTGGTTTTTTATAATTCTCCTGAATGTTGGTCTAAACGATGAAATAAGCAAAGAGTCAAAGGTGAATTGCTAAACGATTGGGAAAGTCTACAGTACACCATTGATACGATAATATATTGATACATTATTAAATTTGGTCACACATAAAATTAACAATCTCTCAAAACATATCATATAATGATATATTAGCCCTTGATTTGGTGGTACATCAGTATTAGTGGTACATCATAAAATTTTCATTGCTATTATTCTCATAACTGAATCCCTTTTTCTTTTCTCAACGTTTTTTATAACTTACATTGGGGATACAAATAATCCAAAAGCAAAGACATTTCCTGCAGCAAAGTAACCAGTATTAGGACACTTGGGATCAATGTAACAGTCTTGCTTTTGGTAAATACAGGAATTTTAAAGGAAAAAGGGTCTTCAAATGACCCTTCTACCTTCGATCTTTGTGACTCTCTAGCAGACGTTAAGAAGCTTCCTTAGAAAAATATGCACTAATGAGAAACATATTTCAAGATTTATGAAATAGAGTAATGCAATCTCAGGGGAGTCATCTCTTGGGCTAACCAAATCTCTGCTGAAGTTTGACTAATTATAATCTCACAAGTGTTGATCACAAAGACACCTAGGTTATTTTTTTTGTCATTCTTTATTAAAATTATACTTTGAGACCTGCCAAATTTCCTCAGAACCATGGTTTCTGAGAAAATTATAAAGGTGGAAATGTAAAGAGAACAAAGTAAGCTAAATTTTATACCATCTTGATCATTTACGTATAAAAGTCATAGCAAATTTTGCTATCATCAATGCACAAAATTTTAGTATTTATATTTTATACACTAAAAATGAATTGTCTAGCGCCCTTTGAATGAGCAATTTACCCGTAGTTGATTGGATCAAACTGACCGGACCAAGCACAATTTTAGAAAGTGCCATAGCTCCACGTGTCATTCCTAAATACTATTCACATCCCAGCGAGAATCTTGATTTTAGGATCCACGCTTCACACCATGTAGTACTCTACCAAGCACCAACATCCACAGTATTTTCTCAGAATGTCTCATCTAACTTAAACACTGGAGCACACTTGATGGTATTCATCACTATCTTATATGACTGACCCTTTCTATGCTGCAGGTCAGCCCATCAGTCCCACTCAGAAGAGGCTACACATATCCAAACCAATTTCTACAACATTTATTTCTAAAGAAAAAGTTAAAAAAACATGGAATACTTGATGCGCCTGTCCATATCACAATCAAACACCTATAATTCTAGCGGATATGTTATTGGGTCTTACAGCAACAAAGATTGAATCCTTGGAGTCAAATGCCCAATCAGCAGAGCAAAATGTCATGCATATTGTACTACATATGATGTGTGAAAGTGCTCTTACTTTTCTGCCAACACAAGCTATTGATTCCCATAATCAATTGGAATAGAACATAAAATGATTGCAGTGAGGACCAGAGGAAATTTTCAATGAAGTAAAAGCTAATTCAACATGCTAAATCTTCAAGGTGTAAAAGACATGAATTTCTTGAACTTGAGCTCGAATGAACGAAGAAAAAAAAGCTACTTCTGGGTTTCAATCTATTTGCCATTTTGAGTGGACCAAGCTAAGAAGTATCGAGAAAGTTGAACTGAAATGGGAAATGATACCTGCAATTCCAGCTGCATCACCACAAACTGCATAGGCGGGGGACAATCCAAATGGAGACATTTATTTATCAGACTCGGCTTAAGACTGAAGAAGCCAACGACAGAACTCTCTCTTTTGTATCCTAGTACATAAATTTTCCGCAGAACTTGTTATGGATGCCCTTTTGTACACAAGTGAATAATTTCTCTCTTACCTTTTTTTCCCCCCAATTAACGGCTAGTCATTTATAATGCATGCGCAAAATATTGAGCTCAGGACATGAGAGGGAAATCGTCAACCCATAGAATGGAATTGTTACCAACAGATGACAAGAAACTGTTACCAATAAATAACAACAAATATTAGCCCCCCAATGACTTGAGAGGTCGCTTCTCCTCTCATTTTTATCCATTCAAATTCAATATTATCCATACCAAAATTGAAATTTGAAATTAAATTGTAAATATAAATTAATAAATATTTATTAATATAAGATGATGTGATAAATTTATAAATTTTAATTTAATAAATATAAAATATTTGAAATACAACTCCAAACCTTATCTTCCATGCATATAATATTTTTTATTCAAATTTTATGAAAACATTTATAAAATAAATTTCATTGAATGTATAGACTAGATGTGACTCTTAGACTTACCTTTAAATATAAGATCAATCACCCTTGAAAATTGTTTATGCAAGCAAAAAATGCTAATAATGAAGATAACCCTGTGCTAAGAAAAGATGATCCAAATTAATTAACCACTATCAATAAGGTTACTCGAAATTAAGACAATAAGAACAATTATGATGATCTTTATGTGTAATGATTTTAAATGGTAGAGATATTTTGCTCATTATATGGTCCACATGGTAGAAAGTGTAGTCGTCCGTACACTACCACCACCAAAAAATTTATAAAGAGGTGGGACCCCATTTGAAAAATCTTGTACTGGGGACCACCGATTCATCTAATAGTGTTCAAAGGAAACAAATTATTGATACGCACGTTTTGCATGCGGGGTTTCATAAATATCTTGAAGGAAATGATTGATGTTGGGCTTCTCTGTCAATTTTCTTTGAAAGAAAGAACAAAAATTGGAGGATTAAAAGAAAAAAATGGGACACAATTGTTGTTAAGAGGGATCATAGTATTTATTTATCATTTTTCTATGCTTGCAAAAAAATAGATGGTCATTCAATATCGCCCTTTTTGTTGGTGTGATTTCATTATTCTTACTACACCCACTGCATAAGATAAATGCAGATAATATATATATGAAATGTCTTAGAATAAGATCGCATACCATAGGTTTTATACTACTGACACATTATTATATGCCAAGTAATTATATTTTCGGTATTGATTATTTCACTTAATACAAATGGGTTATTCTTGTACAAGGGATCGGTAGTGGAGAGAAATTAATTAAGCATGAGTGAAGATGATGAATAATAATAATTATGATAGCAATGGTTGGTAACTGATTTTAAAAAAAATTATTACTGATATTAAGGTCATAAAAATTGATGGTGAACGCCGCCATGTTAGCCGTGGAGGCGAGCTACTGTTACATTAACGAGGGGGGCAATAATTACTGTTACCCCATTATTTTTAGTGTTGGCAGTCCAACAATGATGGCCACCTAATGACGATGGCTATAGTAATAATGGTGATAGAATGTAATATATATGTAAATGGCAAGCATATGATGAGACGTACGATTATATTAGTGCAGGGCATTTTATACATAAGAGGAGGAGGTCATATAAGTTATATATTGTACAATTTACCCAACAAGCATATGATAAGACTTATTGTATGGCAAGCATACTATACAAATGTGTGATATACTATGACAGCGTTTATAAGGAGGGACCGAGGCCCAGTTTTGAAAGATGAAACCCGGAGTACGACATCGGAAAAAGTGAGACGGGGTATGTGAACCAACATGCGACAGTACTTATGACCAAAGATTCATGGATCTTTCAAAAACATTTTAATATCATTTGCGTAAGTTAATTTATGATTTTTTTATAATATGTATTAATTTTTCAACCTTTTTTTATCCACTTTCATAGTATAATTTTAAAAGATATGCTCAGCTTCGTTCAGTTTTGGCTCATGACTGATCCCTTATTATTATTTCCAAATAAATCAGTTTCTATTTTGGTGGGGCGATGGGGCCCTTTCAAACCATCAAGTGGAACAAATTCTGGCTTTGAAATCCCAATTGAACTCACTCAAAATCGGAAAAATAGAGAAAATAAATATTATAAACAGAACACCAAGATGATCAATCTGTGATGCAGACTACACATTAATGAATAAAGCAACTGTATTCTACTGTCAGGAAATACATATTTTTGGGCCTCTATTTTATATATGGAGACTGCCATGGGACTCCAAAGGAGGGAGAAAACTCAAGTATAATACATTTATGGTGAAGAAAACACTTCAAAATTTTCACCGCTCTCACCTACCATATACTCCAACGGTATAGCCTCTTCTCTGTTAGCATAGCTTAATCTAGATTTTAACCGGGCCTGCTATAATTTTTACTGAATCCGCATGCATCATGGATTGGAATGCAAAGTCATATGCTATAAATTCTGATCATTTCCTCATATTACCATAATCTACCTTTTGCCGAGGAATATCATGAACTACTGCTGCTATTCGATTATTCGTGTCACAACTCCAACAGCAATCGTTCTTCCTGATGATCTTAGAGACACCCTTCCAAGAGCCTTACAACTGGAGAACTCCAGCACACAAACTGGTTCATGCACTTCCACCTGAAATCAGACAAAATATAAGTGGCTTCGTGTTGGTCGAGTCCTTGCCATGACAAAAGGAAAGAATATATGCTAAGTTTTGAATTTGTTCATTTACCTCGATTACTGCACTTTGCTTTGCAGTCAGACAGCGTGGGGAATTTTTTGTCACCTTACCTGTCTTTGGATCAAGTGCTGACAATATTTTTGAAACTCTAGCAGGCTCTTTTGCATGGTGAATATGAAACTCTAACTGCCCATGTAGGGAAATATATTTATGTCTTTTTTCTTAAGCAAATTGGGAAATTAAAGAACAAGGATATGTCTGTCATACAAACCTGGGAGCCCACTAACAAGGGACTTGCACCATCCAGGATGAGCACCTTCAACTCCAACTTTTTTGCAATTGCAACAGGAAAGTCAGGATGGCATAATACACCCCCTGCCATTACATGATTTGTGTCTAAACCTTGGAATGTGACAGCTACATTATCTCCAGCTCTAGCAACAGAGCAGGCACTAGAGTCACGCTCCAATGAGCGTACTGTTCCGACAACAGCAGAAGGCATAACTAAGACCTAAAATTTCACAGGTAACACAAAGTATATATAGTGAATATTTCAAATGGACAAAATTCCATATGACGGGATAAATCTGTAGACTTTGTTATATAACATACAAGTTTGAAAATCATGAGCTGAATTTAGTATCACAATTTTCATGCTGGATAGTGGATAGTTTTTCCAAAACTTATTAACATTCTAACATCATGACAAATGCATTTATATTGAATCCATAAGATTTTTTGAAGTTCCTCTCCTCCTATTGGTTCTAGTGGATTTCTGTAGTGCTAGAACAAAGAATTAAAGTATACAATGCTTTAAGATATGAGGCACAATCTTATTTAATACTGATTTTAAAAAGCAACCTCAACTGAGTTTAGTGGGTAAATAAACCATACTCGATTCACAGAAATAAAAAAAGAATAAAAGAAAAAGATTCATGCTAACATCATCATTTTCATTTCCTTTCTGTAGCTTTTATTTCTCAAATGTTTTGTCTGTTCTTAGTTTGCATATTCAGGAAAAACAATATTTGAAGCCTGTCAAATACTTCCTCCATCCATCCAACTTTCATTTCAGTATTTTCTTTTCTTTTCTTTTTTTTTTTTTTTGGTTTTTTTTGGTGTTCATGTTGTTCATTTGAATTGTATCCCCATATTAATTAATACACATTGATCTATTACTCTGTAAAACTACTAGAAGATAATCTCAAAACTGGATATATGGATTTTCAAAATCCAAAACCTTCAGTTTTTTGAAGTTTGCAACTTTCTTGGTTACCAAGTGTTTAATAAGCACCACAAATCTTTGTCCTTGTACTGGAATAAATTTCACCACCAATTATTGTGAAAAAATATTTTGGAATTTTTGAATAAATGTCCAAAACTTCTCTTTTATGTAACTCAACTCCCCATTATTCACCCTATTAATGGTATTTGTTGGTTTTTGCAAGTTAGAGATGCTTTGGAGTCTTTGGTAACTTGGTGCAGATCTGCTACCAACAGTTTTATTATTTTTATGTTTATAATTTATATCATTAATTTATGATAACCTGCTATAGCAGGTAATTGATACCCATGTCATAATTTGTATTGGACTTAAAGCTGTAGGTAGGTATGGCATAAAACTCACTATAAGTACCAAATAAACCTCATTATTTTCACTTATTTATTTGGAGTTTTCATTTCTCGATATATCTCCAAGGTAAAATGGCCCTAGATTAAATGCAGCCCAGAGGTCATTGGTGAAAAAAAGTGACTTCTACCAAGACCAAGGGAGCTTTCATTTCAATAAAAGATCAATCATATCCAATAGAAAACACATATTTTGGATCAGCTCAAAATGCTTTGCGAAACTAGATAATTTCTTTCAGATGGTTATTAAGAAAGAGCCTCAACACTAGCCATTTTGTACCTTTGATCCACTACGAATAGCTCCAGCTTCCAGTTTACCACAAGCAGACACATGTCCAAGTGTAGGTGATTTAATGACATCACATATTGGCATCTGTAGAGGCTTTGAGAATTCTCTAATTGGAGGTTGAAGTGAATCAATTGCATCTAAAAGCTGAGGTCCGTCATACCTGTGTTACATTCAATACAATCAATCAAGAATCTTAATTTAGCAGTATGAACCAGACATCATTCAAATGAAATTGACATCACTAAACTATTACAAGTTTACAAACATCTCTGTTGAAAGATAAATTAGGGTTTAGTAGAAAGATTAATTAGGCTTTATTTGAAAGATTAATTAATGTTTAGAGAAAACGAAGAGATAGAAAGGCTAGAGAGAAATCTGATAATATTATTGAATGATATATAGGCAGAATACAATAAAAGACTTAACCTAATACTCTATTTATATAGAGCTCTAAGGGAATATAAAGATTCTTATACCCCTAACTTTGGAATGCAAGACAAACAAGCCCAAATCAATCATAATATGATTTACAATAAATCATAATCAATAAAGATAATTTCCTAATATATTCTAACAATCTCTATTTTAAGGACCCTACCATACTACCTCATTTCATTTACCTGACTTTTATTCAATGCCCAATAAGGCATTTATTTTAATCTAAATTGAGGTTCTAAATGCTTGCAATATCTATAACATGAGAAGAATATATGGTAGAGAGGTAAATTATCACACCATACTCACTCCATCCCAATCCTAAATGTAATTAAATTTGAAAACACTTACAGGTTCAGTAATGTAGTGGAATCACATAAAAGTAACAAAAGCAAGAGTCATATTGTCCTGATTATCAATTTTTCTTTTTGTTTTTTGATGAAAGAAGAATATTATTGATAAAAATAATGAGTACAAGAACTAGGAGGATAAGGAACCCCGTTCAAGAACTAAACAAAACAAAACAAGCAAAAACCCAGACAAACTTCAATCCAACTACTTGAAGGACTTTATCCTAATTATGTTTTCTGACTATGAAAAAGATAAATGGTTTCTAAAAGGTGTTTTCAAACATGAATTATCAATGTGATATTTCATCCATATGTATCAAGGAAAAGATCACTTGAAAGATCCTATACTCATCAAAATAATTGGATATTGTTTTTTAGGAAACAGCTCAAACAGATCTTATTCACTGACTCTTGGAAAATTAGGTTACTTGAAGGGTGACATAACAGAAAAAAAAATGTCACATCAGCTCCTCAGAAGCTCAGACTAGTATAGTTAATTTATCTAGAATCTAGATAAGCAAAACTGAAGTGATAATTTCAAAACTTGTCAAGCAGCCAAGATGAGAAAGCCCTGAGGTGCTTAAAAATTGTGAGTTTATTGCCAAAAGTCTTCCATAAAGATACCTAATATAACTTCGCCTGTTCACTGGCCTGCATCAAATATGCTTTTAATATACCATTTCCTTTCATTATTTGCAGAGCATAAAAAGGGAGAATTTATTCTGCTCACCAATCATAGCTTTCCCCTGCAAATGTGGTTTCAAACTTTTCTGCTATAGTCTGTACTTTATGCTTGATACAGCTCAAATGTTCAATAATAGATCTCACATATAATTACTGTCTTAGTATTTAATTTTGAGCCCCAGAAACCACATGAGAGGATATGAAGCTCCTATTGGAGTTTTCTTTTTTTCTATTTCTATTTCCATTTAAATTCTCTTAACCCATTCATTAGTCTTCCATATAAAGTCAAGACTCATAACCACGCAACTAGGATAGTCAGAAGACTTACCAGGATTTAAAATGAACATCAGAAGGGGCCGCAACCAAATTTTGATTTTCCATGGTACTCACAGGAACCCATGACACAGAAGAATCTTTGTAACCACAAGAGCGCAGAAACACTCCCAGTTGTTGTTTAATCAAATCAAATCGATCTTTGGAGTAGGCCACTGCATCCATCTTATTTACTGCAACTACAACCTGGTCAACACCAAAACTTCTAATAAGTTGTGCATGCTCTCTTGTTTGTCCTTTGCTTCCATCCATACCAGCTTCAAATGAACCCACTGAGGCATCTATAACAAGAATTGCAGCATCAGCCTGTGTTGCCCCAGAAATCATGTTTGGGATGAAATCTTTATGGCCAGGGGAGTCAAGGACAACAACATGATATCTCTTAGTGTCAAAATAAGCAACACCCACTGTCATCGTTATTCCCCTTTCTCTTTCTTCTGAACTTTCATCCAATGCAAAAGCATAAGCAAAGGATCCCTTGCCCTGATTTTAAAGGAGGTAAAAAAATAAATAAATAAATAAATGATACATGACTTCAACAGCAGTAAGCTTTAAAAGTAAGCATAATTATTACAACAAGACTACCTGTGACTTAGCCTCCTTTTCATATTTATGCATTTCCTTCTGGGATATTCGTCCCAATAGATGAAGTAGTCTACCTGATAGTGTTGACTTCCCAGAATCAACATGACCAACCTACATGAAATTTTTGAGACATTGAATCCTGAATTCATTTTTTCAAAAAAACTGAGATACAGTTTGGTTATTGACATACAACTGCAAGATTCAGCTGAGTCAGTGTATCTTCGGCCTGTTGAGGGAGCATCCATTTTTCTGGTTTGTAAGGCATGTGTGGTTTAGCTCGTTCTTTAGTATTAGCATTACCTGATTTTCCTGATCTTACATCCAAAGACATATTGTCGAAACTGCTGGACAGACTTTGAGGCTTGCTCTCTTTGATAGAAGAGCAATTAATCTCAGCAATACCCTCTATCACTTTTGGCAGTACATTTGGACATCCTGTATTTGCCATATCCTTGGAAAGCTTGCTCTCAGCCAAATCACCCTGCCTGTCTTTCCTCAATAAAGATGATGAAATGGCATAGCTTTCAGCATTCGAGTGTATAATAGGTTCAGACTTTGAAGAAACTCGAGAAGTCTTAGGGTTGATAACTTTGGCTGTGAGCATAACAGAAATAAGGTGAGTTAATCTTTTTATTCTTTGCTGAAATAAAATGGATTGATTAATTCAGAGTAAAATAAAATTTAATAGCAATAATTATGATGAAACTATTTTTTTCCACTGATTTTCCTTTTTTTCTCTTTCTTCTTGGGGGAAGCTAGGGGACTAAGATTCCAGCTTGAAACAAAGATGGAAAAATTCACAAGTCATAAGCAGGTTTCTTTCTCTTTTTAATTCCTCTTTTTTACCAAAAGCATGTCAACTACTTCTTATGCAAAAAATTTGTTTGAAAAATATTATTCACACCACACAAACATCCACAAATTATAAATCACAGATTAGCACCAAACATATCAGAATCAGAAGTAATCTACAAACAATTGTTGCATGCCAGCCCTTCCAGTACCATTATTGTACCTGAAAGATTAACAATGTCTTTGACCTCTCAAATTTCTGAAGGGTGGAATAAGGATCTATCGTTACTATAAGTACCGATTGAATGTAAAAGCTTAAATTAGGAGAAGTCCCATGAATAGTTTTATTATAACTCTAACATGTCCCCGCACATACTTGCCCTTTGGGCTTGAAATGTGGACTTAGCATGGACCAATCTTTACCTTGTGCAAATATTTAATATCTAAATTGAAGGTGGCGGGAACTGAACCTTCAACCTTTTAGTCTAAGAGGCTCTAATACTCTATTAAATGCTGGTTATTTCTAAAAGCTTAAACTATTAGAACAAGATTCAGAAGTAGTTTTTATTATAACTCTTAGCAATTACTCAAAGAGACAATCTCTTCAGCATGACCATTTTGTGCAGCATTTCTCATGCATGATAAATCTATCCATAATACATCCCCTCCAATTGCCGAGGTGGGAGGGGTGCAAAACCCTTGATATCCTCCGTTCTTACCACATAATCCAAGGAAGACCTGGTAACACTGGATTCTCAGTGTGAATGACTTGGGATAAAATACCTAAATTCCCAATCTTCATATTCTTGCTAAACAATGAAGAGTAACAAATTCTTTGATGCAAGGGGGGAACAACCTTTCAAAATAAGCACTTTGTTATTAAAACCATGTAAAATTTATATCATACTCATGATATGATGTGACAATTACATCAAATGCACAGACAGAGAAGTGTGCAAGGCAAAATATTTAACTTAATAGCTGAATAAGCATGTAAAGGACCCTATATCGAATAATTTTAGAGAAACTTCATGGTGAGACAAAACATCTAGATAATTTTCTCTTTTGAATCAATATTGTAAAGATGATAATTAGTATTACTTGAATTAGTTGAAATGGCTTAAGCAACTGCTACAACCATGCTATCTATTTGTATATAAAAAATACAATCAATCAAATATATTGCAATCAAATCTAATATACTAAATGTAATCTTAATCAAACTAGAAAAGGAATAAACTAAAATCTTCTAGAATAACTTCATAATATTTATACATTTTAATACTTCCCCTTAAGTTGGAGCATATATATCATATGCATCTAACTTGTTACATATATAATCAATTCTTGGTCTCCGGAGAGACTTAGTAGAAATATCAGTTAATTAATCATTAGAATTCATAAAAATAATGACAATCTATATTGAAGCTATCTCTTCCCGGATGAAGTGGCAATCAAATTCAATGTGCTTAGTCCTTTCATAAAAGACTAGATTTGAGGCAATCTGCAATGCGGCCTGATTATCACAAATAAGCTCCATATAACTCGATTCATATAGTTCGAGTTCTTATAGTAACTATTTCAATCACGTAAGTTCACACATGGCTAATGCTATAATTTGATATTCTGACTCTACACTATATCTTGCCACCACATTTTACATTTTACTCTTCCATAAAATAAGATTTCCTACAAATAAAACACAATATCCAGAAATAGATCGTCGTTCACTTAGTGATCCAGCCTAATCTGCATCAAAATATCCAATAATTCGAGTGTAGCCTTGGTTTTCATATAACAATCCTTTTTATGGACTTCCTTTAATGTATCTAACTATTTGCATCACAACATCCCAATAAACTTCATAAGAAGAGTTGAGGAATTGACTTACAACACTTATAACAAATGAGACGTCAAGTTGAGTAATTATAAGATAATTCAACTTCCCAATACGACTTCGATATCTTCTTGGATCTACAACTTGATTTGGCAAAAGTTTTACATTTGGATCCATAGATGTATTATACCTGTTTCACTTAATATATCAAGAGCGTATTTCTTCTAACATATAAAGATACTAGATCAAGATTGTGCTACCTCAATATCAAGAAAGTATCAAAGTTTCCCAAAATTCTTAGTCTAGAAATGATGAGACAAATGCCATTCAAGCTAGTCAATGCCCTTCTAATCATCTCTTACAATTATTATATTATCAACATAAATAATTGGGTATATTTGACTAGAACTAAAAGACTGATAAAAGATAAAGTGGTCAACTTCACTTTGCTCCATGTCAAAATCTCTGACAACTTTACTAAACCTTCCAAACTATGCTCATAGAGATTGTTTAAAGTCATAGAGAGATTTCTACAATTTATTAGGGGTGTAAAACAGGTTGCAGGTCATGGGTTTGAACTTTAAAAATTGAACTCATTTTTTAACGCGGGTAATACAGATTGACCCATCACAAACCTGGTCCATGACAAACAGGCCCATGTCCGTCAAATTCGTGAGCTTTCAGTTAAAACATGCAAACTAACCTGTATCTGTCACGGATTTTGATAGGTTTAAATCCTCTAAAATTGAACTCATTTTGAATACAAGTAATACAGACCAATCCGTCATAGAGCCGACCTGTTGCAGACCAATCCATATCCGCACAGGCCGACCTATTTGATAAGCCTAAAATTTACATACTAGACAAGTCTCCTCTTGAGTAACAAATCTTGGTAGTTGCTCTATGTAAATTTCATCTTCAAAATTACCATGCAAGAATGCATTTTTAATATTTAACTAATATAAAGGCCAATAACCAATAACAGCCAAAGAGAGAAAAAAGAGAATTGAAGCAATTTTTGCAACTATTAAGAATGTATCACTACAATCCAAATCAAAAATTTGAGTATAACCCTTTGCCACAAGTTAAGATTTTAACCGATCAATCTTTCCATCAACACCAAGTTTAATAATAAATACCTAATGACAACCAAGTAAAGATTTGCTGGTAGGCAAAGGCACTAAATCTCATGTAGCACTAGTGTGTAATGCAGTCATCTTACTTAACATTGCTTGATACCACCCTGAGTGAGACAAAGCTTTCTGCACGGTTTTGGGAATGAAAACAAAAGACAAGGCAAAAATAAAAACTTGGTGAGATGTAGACAAACGATAATAACTCAAAAAATTATAAATAGGATATGGATTTCGAGTGAAACGATTACCCTTTTAAAGTGCAATAGGAAAGTTCTCAAGATTTTCTAATGATTCTGAAAATGGAACTGGAACAAGAAATGAGTTTATAGGATCTTGTTCAGTAATTTAGGCTAGTGCTCAATTTTCAACAACTTGAGCTAGACAAGATTGTCATTAATACTATGGAGATAGAGAAGATGCAAGGGTAGGATCATAAAAAAAAATGGATAAAATCTCAATAATTAGGGTGGATTTTGTGGAAAAAGAGAAAAGGGGAAAAGATTCAAAGAATGTGACATCAACAGAAGTAAAAAATTTACGTAAAGTTGGTGAATAATACTTATATCCTTTTTCCAATCTTGATTATCCTAGAAAGATACATTTTCTAGATCTAGGAAATAATTTGTCTCTTTCTACAGAGGGATCATAAACAAAACAAATACATCCAAATACACGAAGAGAAAATTTATACACAAGTTCTTTTAAAAAAACTAGAGAGTAAGGAATCTAATTATTTAAAATAGAAGAAAGCATGCAATTAATTAAGTAACATATAGTGCGTACAACATCTACTCAAAAACAAAAAGGAACATTTGTATGAAACAAAAGATTTCGTACATTTTCAATTAAATGTTGATTCTTTCTTTAAACAAATGTCATTTTGTTGAGATATGTGTAAACATGTGAATTGATGAAGAATACCTTTGAAAGACATAAAAGAAGAGAAAGATGCAAAAATATATTCTCGAGCATTGTCACTCCAAAATATGCAAATTTTTAAACCAAATTGATTATGTATTTTAGAATAAAAAATTTAAAAATTGAAAATAACTAGGAATGATTTTTTATTAAGTATAACCAAATGCATCGAGAGTAATCATAAGTAAATATTTAAAGTAATAAGACTTAGACCCTAAATATTAGAATGAATAATAGAAAATAAAGAATCAGCTCTATTGGAGTTCTATTACCGAGTTAATAAGACTCACACTTTAAAAACTCTAGAGTTGAAAGACTAGGTACCATTTTACAAAGTTTTCCAATACTTGGTTGTCCTAAATAATAGTAAAGTAACTCAAGAAATTTAACAACAGCACAAATTACTGAAAAAGCTAATTTAATGTAGTAAAGTCCCTATGACTCATTCCCAAAACCAATTTTCATTCCCATACTCCAATCCTATATAACAAAAGATTCAATAACAAAAGTCACAAAATAATTAAGAGTACATGTAAGTTGACTAATTGAAATTAAATTAAAAAGGCAACTAGGTACATAAAGAATTGATTATAATGGTAAAGAAGGAAGGAATACTTGACTGATACTTTAAGCAACAGTTTTAAATCTATCAATAAAGTTAACTGTAGGAAGGGATTTATTGATGCAATTAAATTAAGTAAATAAGGATCGGATATAACTTACCAATTATGTGATCAAAAGCTCCCGAATTAAGTACTCATGGGCCAAAGGATGCTAACGCTAAATAAAATTGATATGTTATATGATTACCAGACAAAAAAGAAGAAATAATACTAGATGAGGAACTTATGATTGATGCTTCAAACATTTTTTTAATAAAAAAAGAAACTAATCTGGCTATTTGAAAAAATAGAGTTTCGTTCCTCAAATTGATGAATTGAGATCACAGGCGAAATCAATAAGAAGAGGCGACCAAGACACAACAACACATATAGCTCATGCACAGGTGTAAAGGCAGTGCATGTAGCTCATATGCATTTAATAAAGTGGCACATATGATGCACACGCTGGTGGGCTTTACCGTAAAATGACCAACAAATGGGTCTTTACAGGTGGTTTCGCGAAAAACCTCATAACCCTCCAAGAATGATGCCAAACAATTACAAAATGCTGTGGGTTATTTGATTTTGGGTTCTATGTTCTATTTAAGGGAAGAAACAGAAGGTGATTTGGTTTTGATGCTGAAATTTTTGGGTTTGCTAAAGAACAATTTTTGAAAATAAAAAATAACTGCAAAAGCAGAGTTCTTCAATGTGAGGACTCTGATATCAACTTGAATTGGTTGAAATGGCTTAAGCAATTGCTATAGCCACAATATTTATTTATATATAAAAGATACAATTAATCAAAGATATTACAATTAAATTCGAAATACTAATTATAATCTTAATTAAACTAGAAAGGAAATAATCTAAAATCTTCTAGAATAATTTCCTAATATGCACATATTCTAACAGTATTTTGACAACTTTTCCTATAAAAAATAATATTTGAACAACAAAATTGGGGCCAAGGGAAGGTGAGGCTTCACGGCACGCACATACATTATCTTTGACCAGTTGATTTGGTGTTAGCTACTCTCTCAAGTCTCAATAGTTAAATATATATTAAACATATTTTCTTTAACTTTGTAGAAGCGAATAAGATTAGTAATAACAGCAAGATACCTTTTGAACCCATTCTGGAAGAATGCAGTCCATTAGAAACCACATCATCTGGGGATGGAACATCAAATCTGAAAGGAGCTGTGCACAAAGAGAAGTGAGGTTTCCACTCATACGTTACAGCTTGATTGAATCAAATCATGGCATGCCATTGCAGAAAACATTTCAAACAGTGATTATAAATTCTAGTTACTGTAAAATAACAAACAGTTATAATAGGAATGCTATTCTAACTTGACACATGCATGTCCTGAATTAGAGCATGTGCAGACCTATACTTAGATGCTGAGGGCTTTGGGTACTAAAAGCCCTGTGAAATTCATGAAATTCTCCTTTGACATTCCCAAGCTTGTAAGAGTTACTGTCATCATATAGAAAACCATCATCCTGCTTTGGAAATAATACACCCTCTTTGGACATCTGTTGGGGCAATGATGCAAAAAGAGATTTGGCCAATTTGGATACACCAGAAATTTTGCATGTGCTTTCAACTGCATCAAAGAGAGTGTTCAATATGCTATAGGTATATCATGGTCATTCTTGTAAACCTAACATTATGCATTGAGTGATATTCATGGAGCCAGACTAGAGTTCTCATGCTGTTTTGGCTCTTCAATCTCTCTTTCTACAGGGTTCCTCTTTTCTTCTCATTAAGAAGAATTTAAAGCCCGAGTGAATTCTTTTACTTATTGATGATAATAAAATAGTCACTACAACCAATAAATTGTTAGTTATTTGTTTTCCATAATGGAACAAAATATCTGATCATGAAATAAACATAGCTGGAAAAATTAAAAGAAATTTCATAAATAAAGCTGGATAGCATTTTTTCTGGGGCAAAGTGTTTTGTCTATTTATTTTATTTTATTTTGGCGGGGGGGGGGGGGGAATCTTTATATGGTCTGTCTAGAAAATTTCCAATGGGGCAATCAACATTTGCAAAGAGAGAGACGAGACTAGCTTAGTTGACCTCATTTTGGTTTTCTCATCCTCTGCCTATGCACATCTCTTTTCTTGTCTAATAACATTTCTTCTCTAATAAAAACAAATGTAACCCATTCTTAAAAATTCAAATTTGGAATGAAAATGATATAGCAACATCAACACTCTAATTTAGATACTTCAACTAGTATTCTCTTACATATTTTGATTGTGAAGGAGGATAATGTAGTAATTAACTAATTATCAATGTAATATCTTTAAAAAATCCTCTCTCAGCAAGCAAGAAAAATGAAAATCTATTCATTACATTTCTAATCATCTCTAACAAGGCCCAGCAAGTGATATTAAACATTGTTTGTTCCTCTCCCTTTTCAGTTCCTTCTCTCAGTACATCCTTCAAAGGACCTAGACATCCAGAATTTCATATAACCTTTTGAAGTTGGTTTTGTTTTAGTAGAGGATCATGGATTATAGAAAAAAGAATCCCACAAATTACATATATATACTTTCAAATGTAAGGTAAGTTACATATACAATTTCACATATGTAGAATATTACATCTCCCAAACTAGACCAAGACATTATATGTCTCACCTTACTTGACATGTCAGAAAGAATGATACGTGAACCAAGCCTAACAAATTACATCTTTGTAACCCCCAGTATATCACAGCCCACATTAAGATGTCCTTGTTGCACAAAACAGTCATATCCAGTAGATAATTATGGTTTGACATTCAGAATACCTTGATGGTCATCACTCTTGGGTTTGCCTATGCTCACCAAAGGACCACGCAAAGCACCACAAATATCACATGCAGTCATACTATCGTCATTGTCATAAGTGCAAATGGGACAGCGCCAAAGTCCAGGCCCAGTAGTCCCTTGCTTTGTATCAGGTCCTCCTCCTGTTGCAGCATAAAATTACTAAGTGGTTTGAACAATGAGGAAGATTAAATGACATCAAGCAGCTGCAAATTTCTGAGACATATAACTACAGATCTTACAACAGAAATAACAAATCCCAAGGGCAGAAGTGAGGACAGAAAAGACTGATTCGATAGGAAACAACAAGATAATTAAAGAAATTTCAGCTCATCATAGCATCAAACTGATCCAGAAGCATGCAGGAACCTTAGCGCTTCCGCAATTTATTCATTAGCTTCCTTGGTCAATATACATTGAGCCAGCACTTCAAAGGGTAAAGAAAATGCTTGAGGCCAAGTGACATGTAATGCAAAGTAATATCAGGCAGCTTAAACAGTGCCACGCAAATAAGCCAGGGAGAATACCATTTGATTGTATCATTGCATCCACAAGGAACTAGAAAGGTTCAGCGTAAAAGAGAAATGGGGATATCACAAAACAAGACAAAACAAACACGCAGAAAAGTGAAGTAACCAAGCAAAAAATTACTAACCTTCTACATCAAAATCATAATCATAATCTTCATAGTCATCATAATCACCAGCATCATCATAGTAAAGTCCATAGTTTACCTTGCGCGGCATGGTCCCAATAAAGCTGAGCACAAAAAAGGACATGGATTATTAATCAAAATCTTAAGCACAGAAAATTCATTGCGAAACTAAGATTACAAACAATAACATTTACATGTATAATGAAACAAAGCACCCTCCACTGCAATATCCTATGCCGAGAGGAATGATGTAAAAATAAAATAAAATAACGGCTCCTTGGTCTCTAACCCGTCTGTCAAGCACTCTCCACAGGACTAACCAATTTATATTGCCAAAAATTACAGCTTTATCTTTATTTGATGATGATGTTTATGACTGTCTACTAAGGTAGTGTGGATTTGCCCATTGCCTTCCAGCTTCAGAATCTATATACTGCTCCCTATCCCACATGAAGAAAACTACAAACCCAGTTCAGGAAACAAGAAATTAATCAGTTCTAGGGGTAATTGAAAATTAAACCATTTGGAAGCCAGCGCGGTCCAGCACCAATAGTACATAACTAAAAACTAATGAATTAAACAGCAAGAGATAGATAAAAATCCGTATTTCCTCATAAAATTTTTGTTCTGGTTAGGATTGAAGCAACTTTGTTAGAGAAAATCAATTGGAATCAGAGAGGATAATTGAGGGCGATGGCTTCTGATACACAGGGGTTCTGAAGAGAGAAGATTGAAGGGATTGAATAACTTACTGAACCACGCACAAGAAGGTGGCTCGGGGGTAAGAGAACGGGGGAAGATGGAAGAAGAACAACTCAAACAAGATTATCGCTTCAGCTATGTGGCCAAATCTCTGAAGAAAGAAAAATATTTTTACTGCCCTGAACGCCTGCACTTTCTTCTTTTTCCGATGGTTAATTAAATTTGGGGTCCCTGAACGGTGAACACCGAAGTTGCTTTCAATTTGTACACGAATAATAAAAGATAATTATTAATTTTATTATTTATTCACTAATTTTGCAGTAACCATGCATTTTAAAATTTTAATTTATAATTAGATTGTAAAAAATTTCCTCCTCCAAAGCATAAAAGAATTTCTTTCATTTTTATAATTGGATAAATTATGCTCAATATCTAAAATTTAACCTAATTACATTTATATTTTTTACTTTTAAAAGTATATATTAATATCTTTTTATATATACTTATTTCTTTCTGTTTTATTTTAAATATAAGAATCTATTTTTTAAATATTCTTAAAAATAATTTTCAATTTTATGTTTTTAAAAATAAAATTAGTTAGATACCGATTTTTATAATCTATTTTTAAAAAATATAATGACATAAATTAAAAAATAAAAAATAAATAAATTTCAAATAATTTCTCAATTTAATTTTTTATTTTTGATGGCAATTTTGCATTTAAAGAAAAAAATTTCTTATTTGTTTTATTCATCACTCTCTATTCTTTATCTTTTAAAATTTAAAAATAATTTTTAAAAATAAAAACTAATTTTTACAATAATTTCTAAAAGATAAAAATATATCCAAACAAATCCATACAATCTCCTCCTCTACTTTTAGAAAATAAGAAATGCAAATGTATATTTTTTAAAAATAAAAGGAGTATAACTATATAAGTATAATTAAATTAAATCTCATAAAAGGCAAGTGTAATTTATCCAATATTTTATATTTAATTTTCTCATAACTAAGTTTTACAATTTAGTTTTCTGCATTCACTTGTAAACTCTTTTAATTACTAACATTTTAATGAGGTTGTGATAATAAACTTACTTTTTTAAATAATAATTATGGTTTAAATTAAATATTCTATAAGAAGAGAGCACTATTTTAATAATATCTAAAAAGCGTAACTAGCACTAATCGTCTTGATAAAAGAAAAAGGTTTTAGAATTTAAATTTATTTATAATTAACAGTAAATTATAAAATTAATCCTTAGAAAATAAATATTATATTATATTTTTTCTAAAAGTTTATTTTACATCAAATAAGTAAAATTTTAATTTCTCTAGCAAATAAATTCTGGAAAGAGAAATGTTACATTAAATTTACTCTAAAATTGTTATTAATTAATGTAAAATAAATTTTCAAAACAAAATTGGTACATCTTTTAATAAATACTAATATTTTGAAAATTATAACAATAATTACTTAATTAACTGTTTAACTATCTTACAACTACCTATTTGGCAGAATTCCTATATGAAATATGGATTATACCTTCACTATTTTCTATTCAGATTATTCTTTGGATCCCCGCTTCTTACTTTGCACACTCTTGAAGGGGAGAAATCGTTTATGGACGCAGCGGTTTACTCCATAATTAACTTTCCTATCATGATTATTCACTATATTGAGAATTTCCACTTGTAATGATCAAACATAGTAAATATTTTAAATTTTAAATTTATATAATTATATTACAACATAATCCTAAAGAATTACTCGTCAAAATCATAAATTATAATTTATTATAATTTGAAAAGAATTTAATTGAATTCTTTAGATTCCACAATTTACATTTTTTTGTCTAAATAATCCGATCCAACAAGTTATATTGAACTCTTGACTAATGCCCAATCCAACAAGTTATATTGAACTCTTGACTAATGCAGTGTTAAGTCAAGTTGGATTCCTTTTAGAAGCTTGAGCTTTTCTATGATAATTTTTTTTATTCACGATAGTCGAATCCAAAACCTTATTTAGGAAAATTGAACTTTCAATGATTCGAATTAACTGTTATTTGTAAAATTCACATGATTAAAATTGTATATTTTGATTTCTCCAATAATCATTACAAATGTCCAAGTACAATTACATAATTATGTAAATATTTGCATATAGAAATTTCTTAATTAATAATGGAAGAAAGCTCATTATAAGTAAAAATATATTATAAAATTTGATTAAATATATACAATGATAAAATTAGAAACTGTAAAGATGAAAAGTACTAGATATCTATCTTGACTACTTGTAAAATTTAATTTATAAAAATTTAAATCTTAAAAGACTTGAAAATTTTTTAAGAATTTTCTATTATCATGCATTACAAGAAAAATTATATTTAGCAATAGAAATTAGTGATAAAATATTAGTGTTGGAACTTCTATGGGTAAATTTGCCTGTAGAGTTCAAATATATGTTATGATTTTAATGACAGAATTAGCAATGAACCTATCGCTAAGTCTATTGTTAATATTTTTAATTTTTACAATTAGTGATATAGACTAAAAAAATTGATTTTGATTTACTACCTAATTTACTAACAAAATCATACACAAAAATTTAAATTTTTGTTTAATAATGCAATGATTTTTTTTATAAATTTAGCGACGAATGTCACCAATGTTTGTCACTAATTGAAATGCACTATTTCATTAAACTATATTAGCAACAAACTATTCACTTACTAAACTAGACTTTATAATAGTTTTGATGCTAGACTTTCATTTTTCCCTTTCCTTTTCTTCTCTACTTCTTTCCAACCCTACGTCATTGTTGCTCATCTACCTTTTGCAAGCATTTGCGCCATCACCCCTACTTACTATCACTATCGTTAGATTTATTGCTATCTGCACTCCATTCTATTTAGTAAATTTTCTTCAATTTCATTCATTTTATGTCTTTTTCCATTTTGTGTTAGTTTTAATTTTAGGTGGAAAAAATGATTAGATTTTGGTCAATTCTTGAAATCATTTGGAGTGCTTAAATGGAAAAAATACAAGGTTCAAATTTTATTGCCTTTGAATTTATGCAAGTAGCTCAATTTGATGTTTTTGGGTTTAGTGACTTTTCATTGTATAAAACTTAGAAATAAAGTTTTGACAATAAGCTCATCTAAAAAGTATGTCACAAGATAAAAACAAAAAGATACCTTTTTTCATTAACTTATTGATTGCATGAATTTTTTAGCTAACTTTATTCTTAAAAAAGTGTAATAATATTAAGTCCATCAATTATAACAAGCCAACCAAATGATATTTCTTATTGGGAAACTACCAAGTGGATCTTACTACTTCATTATGCTTTGAGTTTTTGATACTTCTTGTGGTGTTATCTTATTAATCATTACAAATAACTTTGATTTAAAGTCAATATTCTAATTTAGTATTTGTTTTTAAAATCTTAGGATGTGGTTTTGTATGCAAGTATGGTTCTTGGATTTAAATTATGAGTTAATACTAGCATAATTATTATTTTTTAATTAATAATAAAAATTAATTTTAATTAACTTTACATGAGTTTGCATTATAAATTTATTTGAAAAAGAACTTCTTATGTTTCTATTAATTTATCACATCTATATCACTTTCCTACCTTTTTTATGGAACTTCAATGATATAACCACTAAATCTAAAGTTATATTGAATTTGATGCTCGAATAAATAAAATTAGAAATATAATCCCATCTAATCTTGTCTTAGCCATTGATTCATGCTCTATTTTTTTCTTTCTTGTGGTTTTTATTTATAATCACATCATTAAAGAAAAAAAGGAGAATTAAGATTCAAGATAATCTAAATAAAACTAAATTTTTTTAATTTCAATTGGGAATTTAATGCATGAAATGATAATGCTTGTTTTAATCTATATAAATTAGATTTTGTCACAAGATGAGTTGTTCTTTCGATTGTTACCGATTAAAACCTTGGATGCTTCTACATACATTAAATAAGGCATAAAGATTAAAGTGAAATAATAATATAAATATATTGTATGATCAATGAACATCTATTTCTATGAGGACGATTAATAAATTTATGTGAAATTCTTATACATGATATTATGTTACTATTATGTCATTTTGTTGGCTTTATGCTAGATATATTTTTCTATTTTTATGAGAACTCATTAATACACACACTTATAAGAATTTCAATTATTATTGGAGTATCTTCATATCCATTGAGATATGATTTTTTTAGTGCATATGTATAGGAATGTTTATCTAAACATTTTTTTAATATGATAATAGGAAAGAATTCCTAAATATATTATGTAAAAGGTTCAAAAATGCAACTTTGGTCACTTTTCATTATATAAAACTTGGAAATGTTATATAAAACTTTTTATTTAGGATCATTTTCTCTTTCAAAGTTCATGAAAAATATGAAATAGGTTATATCATATTCCTTTGAGATTTCATGAAATTATAAAGACATCTTTTTTATGTCTAAAATTATGAATAGCTTTCATAGGTTAAGAGAGGTCAATTTTGACACTTTGTGAAGAAAACTCAAGTTATACTGTAAATTGACAAATTATATTTTTAGGTTAATTTTGTCACTTTAAATCACAAGTAAGTGAAGAAAACATAATCTTCTCATGTTATAATACTTTCCATTTTAGCTTCTAGATGATATTATATTCTTGCCTTTGACTTTGAGTTTGTATGGTTACAATTTTGCTTGTGTTGTTAGTTTCTTTATCTGTGGTTTTGTTTATCTTTCCTATTTCATTGCCTCCTTACATAATGATTTTAGTAATAGAATTTTCTTATCCATGCCTTAGCCTTTGTAAATGAGGAAAGTATAATTAGTTTTTATTGAAACCAATTTTAGTTGTAGTGCAAGTATTAAAATTAATTTTTAGGTCAATTGGTATTTGTTAATCAATTATTTCATTTGTTAAATTTTATAAGGTATTGTATTGTTATTGTGTATATTTGGTAGATATACTTCTAGTAAGGGTAGTAGCCATAGGCTTAAAAGTCATGAGTGCGACTCAACCACTCCATCTTCCTCTGTTATTATTAGTGAGAGCCTATTAACAACCACAGCCAAGCCATAGATATCCTTATAATTATGTTGGTAAGAGTATTAACTTTCCCCGCTTTATCCAACTAAGTGGCCCTTTCCCATCTTTCTAACCAAGGCCCTACCTAGCAAGCTACACAATACTCAACTCTATATTTGAGATAACCTTTAACACATTCTTAAGGTAAGGACCGAGCTAATAGTTGGATTTGGCCACACTCAGATGATAATTTGTAAGTATTGGTTTCCATTCAATGGTTTATTTGTAATAATATGTATTAATTTTCATTAATTTGTTTGAACGTTTAACATTTATTATTAATTAATACAGTTGTATTTGGTTACAATTTGATTATTGTATCCACCCATAGTCTCATTGAGGAAATAACAAGAGTGATATCAAGCACTTCATAAAGCTTATAGGGTATAAAAATCAATGGTTCAAAGAGTTAGTGCTATTGATTTTTATATTTTATAACTTAATTTGTATTTGTATCTGAATTTATATTTTATATTCTATTTATCATGTATTTTTATTTATTATTTAATTTAACATTTATGAGTATTTAAGTTTAATTATTTAATATTTGCAGCCCATATATAGATGACACCCTAAGGCTACACATATGATAAAAAAGAATCTACCCATAAGGACATAGCCAATTATTAGGGGACATGATAAATTGAGTAAAGAAGGGTCTACCAAAGAAACCCAAATGAATGCCCAATCACATTTTTTAGGGCTTCAAAAAGAAGTGGATTAAAGATGTTAACTTTAAGAGAAAGTAAGAGGTTAACAAAAGAAACAGGGTATCTACTATTAAAAGGAGTTTACACACTAGTAGTTCCTTTTCCATTTTAGAGCATAAGAGAAAAATAGTGAATTTTAATTAATTTTAGTTAAAAATTTAACCTATAGCATATTCATTTATTCCATACCCTAACATTATTTTATTTATCATAACATTTCAAATTATTAGCTTCAATCAAATGCCTACTAATCTAGAGGTGTCCCTCCATACCTACGCTCATGTCTTTGCAAAAGGCACCTTATTTACAAATGAAAGTTATGAAAGGATCGAGGTAAGATTTAACTATTGTTTATTATATGCATTTTTATCTATTAAAATTATTTAGCCTTTAAATTTAATTTTTTGGGAAGAGTACTTCGAGATGGTGAAGGTGCAATCTTTTCAAGCATTTCATAATCGTAGTAAGGGCTCCTCAACATAGGTCAATAAGACCTTGACCTAGATGGAGGTAGCTAGGGACCAAAACAAAAAAGAAAGTTGTATTTATAATATATGATTAGAAGCACACAAGGTTGCTCAACTATATCTACCATTGCTAGATCATCCTTATAGCCTAAGTTAGAATAACTATAGAGCATTATTGAGTGGCATAATGCAAAGCTTGAGGTAACATGAGAGAATATTACAGTAATGCAATAGTAATTTCAAGTTACACTTAGTTAAATTGAAAAGAATAAGCATATTCTAGCAAATTTAGCCCAGAAGGTGGAGATAGGTGATTTAGCACCTCTGTTAGCTAACTAAGGACACTAGCACCAGGGAGATTGCCATTAGTGAAATGTCAAGAGCTACACTCATAGTTTATAGGATTTTGTTTTCTTTTTAAAAAAATTGTGCTTGCTTTGGATTTGATTGATTTTTATACAAATATTGGAATCCATTATTTTTTTTATCTTTTTTATCTTGTATAAATATAGCCATTTAGTTTTATTTTATAAATTTTGACTCCAAATTTTAATTATTGAATGCATATTTAATTTTTAAAAAATTTAATATGATGCAACATGTATAATTCTTGCCTTGCTAGCAAAATAGCTAGAATTCTAGTAAATATTTCTCATATTAGTGATAGAATTACGAATAATAATGCTGTTAATTCTATAAAAATTCTCTAGCTTAAGGATTGAATTGATGAGTGACAAATTTATCCATCATTAAATATAAAACTATCTATAAAAAGTCTATCAATAATACAAGGTTTAGAGACAAATAAAGGCATAACTAATTCCTTCTATCATTTTATCTTTACTTGTTATGAAACCTTAAAATTAATAATGGAAATGATGATGGATACAAAAATTGTATTCCTAATTGAACTACTAACACATTGTTTATTTATATTCCTTATATTCCATCAATAAATCTATTGCTAAACATTTTAGCAACAAATCTTTCTTAAATAAGCAACTAATTAATGATTTTCTTACAGTGATATCACATCCAATCAATTAAATCTCTTTGGCAAATTACCATAAATTTATTTTTAAAACATTATTTGATATGCCCAATCAGTTAGAGGTTAATTTTTATGTTTATTATCAATTACTTACATTCAATTAAAAAGAAAAAGAAAAAAAAGCTATTTACATGTTTTTTTTTGCCATTATTTACATGTTGTTATGTCAAAAAAGAAAACATCACAACTTTCTAAAGTATAAGTGAATGTTTGCCATTACTTTTTCTTTTATAATGATTTAGTGTATTTTCATCTATTGATTATATAAAAATTTTACTACATCAATATTGTAAAATTTAAATTTCATTCACCAACTAGCTCTTCTCACACATTTATGAATGCAATCCGTTCATTTTAATAAGAATTATACTTCATAAAAATATAGTTATAAATTGTTGAAATGATGAAAAATGTTCTATATATTTTAAGGTGAATGTAGAAAGTGTGATGAAAAATAACTTTTTTTTAAAAAAAGAAAGTTATTTTTCTTCATTATATTTATAATTCTAAATATTATATCTTTTTAATAATGAAATATGAAAATAAGATATCACTCCTTCATCTTCTTCTATGAACATACAAAAACTCTAAAATGTGAGTGAAGTTTCGCAATGTATTTCTTTGATAAATTTGAATACATGTGCTCCATTTTGTAAAATTGAACGACCTAAGAGAAAGTTAATGATATCGAGATGATGAAAGACAAATACATGTTTGTAGTGAGAGTAAATAAATAAGTAAATAGTAAATAATATTTTAATTCAAAATAAATAATTTATCAGTTTTATTATTTAAAAAAAATCGAAATGATTTTTAGTTATTAGACATTCGAAGATATGACGGCTTAAAATGTATCGTTGACTCGATCTCGGATTGACTCACCTTTTTTCCATAATTTGAATGTAAGACCTTCACTGACCGGGAAAATGAAAAAAAAAAAAAATACAGAAACTTGGTAATTTTTTTTTTTTTAAATGAAATGCCTCCTCAAGAACTTGCGTGAAGTCAATAACCAGAGGCAAGACAATATTAGGATATAGCTGACCCATTTATTTAATTAAATTAAAATTACTTAATTTTTTTTTTCAAATCAGTTTACACGCAAAGCCGTTTGTCAACTGCTTTGTTTGGATACGTTGGAAAAAAAAAAGAAGAAAGAAAGAAAACATGTAAAAAAATAATGATTAAAAACAATCTTTTTAGTTTCCAAATGCTATAGATAATTAAAAATGAAAAGTAAAAAAAAAAAAAACTGAAAATATACCTCGAGGATCAATACAAAGTATTCCTATCAAATGAATGCAAAAAATAATTAGATAAAAAAATTTTAATTTCAAAATTATTATTTTTTAAAATTTGAGACATATTGATTTATAATAGAAGTAATATTATCATTTAATATATTACTTTTTATTTTTAATTAAGTTAAATAAAAATTAATAATTTTTTCCTTTTCATTATTTTTTATACATTCAAATAATAAATAAAAATATTTTTATATATACCTTTCTAGTTTTGTACTTATTTTCTTTATTTCTTTCTTTCATTCTCGTTGCATGCAAACAAAGAAAACAAAGGTCGTAGTAGTAGCAAGCTGGCTATCGTATTTATGACGATGAAAGAACTCCATTCGTAGCACTTTGGAAGAATTTCGCAAATGACAACGGAGAAACTGAACGGACCCTTCCTTCCTTAAATTTTTTTTAATAAAGAAAAGTGTTTAATTTACTTGATACACATAAAAAATTTAAAATCAAATAAATTAATTAATATTACCAAAAAAATTAATAAATTTTAATATATAATAAAAGATAAATTTTAATAAAAATATTAAATATTAGATAAAATTAACAAATTAATCTATGAGATTTTAAGGTACAAGTAAATTATCTCTAAATTATATAAAATTATAATTTTATCTTTTAATAATCATTTATATAAATAATTTTATTCAATTCGTATTGATAATTTTATTTTTAAATTATTATATAAATGAACAAAATTATAATTTCATATGATTTAGGAATTATTTTATTAATATCTTAAAATTTCATGACCCGGTTTATTAATTTTTTGTTCTAAATATTACATGGGTCAAAAGTTGTTATTTTTTTCTCCAACATTGGAAAGGTCTTATTGAAATCCTACTTACCAATGAATGACAAAATGGATTAAATATTTTTTACTCTATCTCATTACTTACTGTCTTTGTCCATGACATCATATGAATCAATTTAACATTGATGGAATTTTTTTTATATCGTATCGCATGAAATTTTATCCAACTATAACTACGAAATATATAAAATAGTTATGAATAAAGTAGAATAAATATAATTTTATATTCAAATTGAAATTGACTTGTGCGGCATATATAATACAAATGAAAAATACATATTTTAAAACCCAAGTTAAACGTATAAACCTAATAGACTCGGCAGTGGTTGTACTGTGAACCACGCAGAAGCAAAATCATAGTTTCATCCAAGCTTAAAGCTAAAAAATACAAACTTTAAAATCACAAGTTAAACAAATTATTGAAGAAAGAAAATTAAAATCCATTAACAAAGAAAAATAATAATCAAACAATAAATTAAAATTTGAATTCACTTCCTTAAATTACTTTTCTATTACAATCTCTAAACAATCTCAATTAAATAAAAGAATAATCAACGAATTCCATGTATTTTTTTTTCATTTCTTTAATTTCCTATCAAACAAACAGAAAAATCCTAATCAATTTAATTCTCCAAAAACCCAGTCATTCTTAGAATTGAATTCCGGACTTGTTTCAAATCCCGGCCTTTCAATTTCCTTCCATTTCCAGTTTGCACTGAAGACGTCATTTTCCCGGCAGCTCTCCGGCCAACGATCACGTGAGGCGGCACCATTTCTTCATCGTCACAATCTTCTTCCAGCTGATCGTCGGAACCCGCACGGTGTAATCTCGTTTCCGGAACATTCACTGGAAGCGAACTTACCATGTTCTTCTTCTCATTCTCTTTCTTCTTTGACTTGTACTTATGTTGCTGCGGCACGGTCACTTTCCGGCTGCTAGAGCCGCCACCGCTGGGCGGAGGAGAATTCCGGTGGTCGTCTTGGTCCGAGAAAATAACTTCCGATTCTTGGAATTCATCAGCCATGCGTGGAACTGAGGAGAGACAAAGTATGGGTTTGTCTTGGGTTTGGGATTGATGGAACAGTAAAATCTAGGGGTTTAAAGGAAATGAGAATTGAGAATTGAGAATTGGGAGAATCTTAACAGTAGGCAGAGCACTTGGATTGATTTATGTTGTCAAGATGGCATCATCATAGCATGGCCCCAATTTTTCTTTCTCTTCTTGTGGGCTTTCATTTTCTCTCTCCTCTGCCTTAAAGCAGCTGCCATTACTTCCGCCCCACGGTTGTTTTTAATTCATCTTTATTTTCTATATCATTTATTTCTTATAATTAAAACTTGTTTTGAGCAGCCAGGATCTTGGAATTACATGTATACTTTTACTGCTTTTAATGCATGTTTCTAATTATGGTGCATGCGTCTACTCACCGAGTTCCTTCATCTTCCTTTGGTAGAATTATAAATTCATGAATAACAACGACATGGTTATTAATGAAGATTTTGGCAAATCTAGAATGTGAATGCATTACTTGCTTAAAATTAATTACAAAGGATTTACAATAGTTATTGGGACCTTGCCTTTGGTTAAATATTTGGAGGGGGTGGGATTAGCGATGAATCAAGTTAATTTGCAAACGGCTTTAATTCAATTTAATGATTCGATGAACCGAGTTAACTTACGAGAAATATGAACAATGCATGAATTGAATAAATGATCTAAACCTAAATTAATAAAAGTTCAACTCACTTATATTAAAGCCAACTTCATATATAGATATATAAAATAAAAATACATATATATAAACATGCATATAATATGGTAATATATAATATTTTTTGAAAATATTTAATAATATTATATTCTAAAATATAAAATAATATATATTTTTATTACAAATATATTAATTCAATATTTTTATAAGCATTTTAACTACTCCCTCCATCTTTTTTATTTATCATATTTTGAAAAAATTTTCTTATTCCTTTTTATTTATTACTTTAAAATTTTAATAAAGTATTAATTTTTTTAAATTTTCTCTTCATTTTTATTAATAAATATTTTATTATTCTACACTATTAACTAATATGCATTTATTCCTTTACATTTCTCTCTTTATTTTTAACTATTTTGAATTTTGCACATAAAAGGGTAATATTGTAAAATTTACTAAAAATAAATAAATTAAACTATTTTCTTAATATGTGTAAAATCAGTTAATGACGATAAATAAATAAGAATGGAGGGAGTATTATTTTATGAAAATATAAAAAATAGATTAGCAATGATTGGTAATTTTTTATTTTTGAATTTAGTACAGGAATAAAAATCAAAGATTAAAAATTAAATAAATAATTTATTTGTTTTACTTTTATAAGTCAAATAATTAAGTAAATAACTTTTACTTCAAGTTTTATTATTTAAAATAATTTATTAATTTTATTTTTATAAGTTAAATAATTAGATAATATTTACTTTTCATTTGTACATCAATTAATAAAGTTATAGTATCAATGAAATAAGTGAAAAATTCAAATCAATTCATCTTAATCTAATCTTGATTGTAATGTAATTTTATATTTTAAAACAAATTATTGTTTATATTATAGTAAACATACTTATAATAATAACAAACAAAAAAATAATCCTAAATTTAGACATATATATTTTTATTTTATATTATTAAGTTTTCAAAGATATTCACTTTCATAAATATTTTAAGTTATTAAATTCTTAATAAAATACTCTCTTATACATTATAATTAATTTGAGCTAATGAATTAAGTCAAATTACTTATGAACTAAATTCAAGCCAACCTTGAGTTAAAAAACTTGACTCAAATTGAACTTGAATTTAGTAATGAGTAGGATAAATTAAAGCAAGTTTAACTTAAGATGAGACTAATTCAATTCATTGTCAACCTTATTGTTACATCCATTAGATTTTAAATTATTTTATTCGAAAATAAATTATTATGATAGGTTGAGAATAAATTTAATTTTTATAAGAACCTGGTTTATGAATGAATCATTAATGGTGGTTTAAGGTTAAATGTGATAAAAGATGATATGTGAGAATAAAATAGAAAAATAATTTTCCAAATTGCCTTAGGGACTTAGCCCTTATAATTTCCCAAAAACCACCAAAATCCCTCATTTTCTCAAAAACCATTCAACTTCTCCTCTTATCTTCATTTTCTAACAACATAAGGCTTTAACCCTTCTTCTTACCTTTTCATCTTCTCAATCTAATCTAGGTGATAGATTTTACACTCTATATCCTACAATATTTCTTCTCACTTCTTCTTTTACTTTTGGATGATTTGAATTTTTGAGATTTATGGGAGTTTTGATACCTTAACCTCTTAGTTATGATTTTTTAGTATTTAGAGGTTAGACAACCTCTAATCACATCATTTGAAGTTTCTTTTGTAATTTATGAGTAGGCATTCTACTTTCATCTTTGCATTTTGAATGCAATGGAGTATAGTTAAGTTAGGTTTTTATGTATGTTTGCTTAAATTGGTGAAAAATGATCTAAAGGATTGCATGAATTGGTGAAAAAAATGATGTAAAGTATGGCATGAGATGAATTTGGTGTATAAGTTATTTTTCTCTCATTTTATAGTGTTGTATGACTTGAAATGGGTCAAAAAATAATTTTGATGAATTATTTCATGAATAAACAATGGCTTTTTTACCAAAATGTATAATTACATACATGAATTGATTCATTAGGCCTAAATACAAAATTTCTAACCCTAAATTGATTCACCTTATATAAAATTAAAATTCGACGAATTAGAAGTGATTGGTGAATAAATTTAGTAAAGGTGAAAAAGCAATTTATCTTGTACTGAATCAATTCATGCCTTTTAGAAGTGAAATTGATCAACTTGAATCAATTCTCCTAATTGATTTAGAATTTTCCAATAAGGACAAATCCACAATATAAACTATAGGGGCAATACCCCTAAAAAAAGATAAAATTATATCTACATATATACTAATTATAATAATTACTCTCCCAATTTAGATAATCTTACCCCCATAAATTTGTTTTATAGGTTAAAAGAAGGAGATTTTATATGAAACAAAGATAAAATATATATACATATATGAAATTTGACTTATTTCATACACTAACATGTATACATGAGAGATTTAAAATTGAAGTAGCATTTTATTTTTATTTAAATATTTAATTATTTTATAATAATTTAAAATTTTATTTTTATATATATTATCCCTACAAACTAAAATTTCTTAATACACCATTGCTTTCAAAATTGCATTAACTAACTTGAATTAATTCGACAATCAATTGATGTCTTACAAAAACTTACTAGAAATTTCAAATCTATTCCCTAATTGATTCAAAAGTTCAAAAAATTATCCTTTGGTAATTAAATCAATTATTACAAGCTAACCATGATATGTTTATCTGCATATACACACTTGAGAGGTGTTTATGATATTGTAATTGGTTTTTATCTATGTTGATTGTAATGGTGCCATAATTTATTCAAATTGTGAATATGATGGTAATTACTGAGACATGTGATAGAGGAGAAATTGTTGAATATATGACATTTCTATCAAATCCACAAACTTGGTTGTGAGGGATGAGGATAGCATAAAAAGATAAAGACGAGTTTGTAAAAAATAAAAATGAATAAAAATTATAAGGAAACTTAACATATTTATTCATTTGTATATTTTGTTATCTATGGTAATATGCTTTGCTTTCCAAATATTGAGATGTGATTCATTGTGTTGATTTTTATGAAAATCATATATATAATTAATATTTTAGGTTCGTCGATTTTATGAATTATGAAATAGGATTACAAGTAATTTGGTGAATATAGCTTTATTTAAGTATTATAAATTGCTTTATTTTTCTAGAATATTTACTTACTAAATATCAAGCTTACTCTTTTGCATTTAATTTGCAAACTCATATGTGAGAGTCCTGCAACAAAGATAGGATTTTTAAAGCTATCAAAGGTCGATTTGGGAAGAAAATAGATATTTTGAATGTAAATAAATTTTACCTTTGAATTATTTCTTGAGGGGTCTTATTTTGTGAAAAAGTTATTCGAGGGTAAATAATATAAATGTTAGGTAATCATAGCAAGAATGCTATTTAAATCCATTTATCCTTGAGTAGGCAATATGTATTGATTATAAGTAGGTATAATTTCTTTCCTTATAATGTTAAAACCAATTAAGCTAATGGTAGATCTCCCTAATATGATTTGTAGACTTTTGTTTAGGTTATTGAGTTTATGTTTGAGTGTAGGAAAGCTAATGAGGAATTAGGAGATCAACCTCTACACCAATTACAGCCTAAAATTAGTAATGACACCTATTAAGGAGTAAATATGAGTTATAAACTTCCTTTTTTTGTGAACGTAATTTTGTTTTCTACAAAACATATGAGAAACAACTTTTTAATATATTTTTATTTGATTTGAGTACTTTTACTTAATTGATCAAATTAATCATTGATAAGTAATTTCTTTAGTTAACTAATCATTTATCTTATGAGCTAATTTCGAAAAGATGAGGAACCACCACACTTTTGAAACAATATATTAGTATTTAGGGTGAAAAATAGCACTCATGCGCATATATTATAAAACTTTTGACGCTTCTACTTTGGATAAGTAAGGAAATACTAAATTGTAATTATTTATTTTTTAAAGGATAATTAAATAGGTATAATAAATTATACCAAATTTTTTACAGAATAATAAAAATTGCATGGATATAATCTATCTCTTTTGTCAAATGGCATTATAATGTAGCGAATATATGATTTCATTTTTATAAAGAATAATAGAAGATTTAAAAAAAATAATAGAAGATGTGTGATAAAATTATATATCTTCCATCATATCTTTTAAATCTAAAAAGGAAATGTATATTAAAAAAAAAGTAACATGACAACGTTATTAATTTGTAAAAGATAACTTTTTACAGTTAGAATATGTAATTTATGATTATTCTTAATTATGCATTTGAATTTTAAATTAATTCTAGAAATAGTATTCGGCAATGCCTATTTGATATGAATTAAAAATAAATTTTAATTATCACATACGCATCTATTCATTCCTTAAAAAATTATAATATTTATTTTTAAAGAAAAATAAGTAAATATAATAAATTATAATAATATATTTCTAAAATAAAATTTAAAATGATAAATAATATATTAAAATATGAAATATTATTAAAATTAAAAAATATTAAATTAAATCATAAAATATATATCACTAATTTTATATATTAATAATTAATAATAAATAATATCATATATAAATAATTAATTTTAGAAAATATTTTAAGACATACATTTAGTCAAATCAATTAATATATTGCCTATTAATATAATCATTAAATTGCTAAATTGGCCCGATGCAACATAGAGAAACTAAAAATTTCTCGTCTTGTCATAATATTAAAAGTTTTAGCACTATTTCCTATTATGTCTTAACAAATTAAAAAAATTCTTTTTTAATTTTAAGAACCGCTCAACCAAGACATCAGATTTATTCAAATATGATAGAAAATAATACTAAAATCTCAATGCTACAGTAGGATTTTTTTCCATGAAGATGAATAATTCATTAGTTTATTAGGAAAAAAATGTAAATTATAACGCATAAGAATTTGAACCTTTAATATTCCATATACACCCTAATTTTAAGCTTATACATTAGACGAGTTACACGTTCAATGCTTTATTAAGTTATAAAAAATAAATATAAATTGTATTATTTTTTTCATGATCTTGCTTTGGATAAAAATTATTATTTAAGTCTAAAGATGCAAGCTTGACCTCTCTATCCTCGCTTTTGACTTCAAATAGTGACAACTAATTTCCTCTATGTTGATAAAATTATGTCACATAACGAAATCATGTCGTTAATTTGGAGCAGAAAATAATAGCTAGCTTAATAGTGTGTGAGTGTATTCACAATATAAATACATTGGTCAAATAAAGTCTTGCCTTAATTTGCAAGTAAACTGTAAGCTGAACAAAGTTTGGATAGCAGTAATATTCCAGGAAACACATCTCACATCATGTGACGGGAGATGGAACCATGTACATATGGCTTGGGGGTGCGGCTGTGGCCCCCCTTATGCCCCCTACCCCCAAATATATTATTATTGATTTTCTTTTAAATTATGATTTATCTATTGTTTTTTTTTTAAATGTGACATTTATATTTTTAACTGATACAAATTTTGATTTTTTAATATGATTTAATAGAATAATAACTGCACTTTAATTTTTTAGTTAATAAAATAAGAAGAGAGCTTTTATTTGTGCTCTGTTTCTAAAATTTACATTGTTGTGTCTATATTAGAAAAATTCCCCCAACGAAAATTTTCTAACTCAGTCCTTGCATGTGACGGGTCCCAGAAATGAAGAGTTAGTAATGTAATCGAAGCATAATGTTTGGCGTGTACTTTCGAGGTTAAGGTCAGTTACATCTTTAAAAGAGGAATGATAGAATGTCTCAATTTTATAATAATTCGCGAGAATTGTTTCGATAAGGCTTAGAGAAAGTATGATTTTTAACTTTACAAGGCATGGTATAGGACAAGTTATTGTTGACTTAACCCCCACTTAAAATGTTTTAATTTGAAATATTTATATAAAATGGCTTTTGAAGAATTTTGAATAATTGGAAAGATTGATGGAAAATTTGAAGAGTTATTTGAAGATATTTGCATGAAGTACATGATAATTTTGAAGTATTGTGGCTCAAATATAATTTTGAAAATAATTAGTTTACTGCCTAAATAAGTTTAAATTAAGAAGGATCTAATTAGGAGAAATTTTATTTAAAAGCAAAATTGTAAAAATGAGTTTTGAATTGAAAATCAAGTTCCTTTTATTTTTATTCGACTACATTGTTGACCGTTGGATCCTAAAGGCTAATCCTTTAGATCATAATTGACTATGGAGGTTTAGAAGTTAGCAACTAGACTATAGTTAACTATGGAAATCCAAAGGCTTACTAATAGTTAATTAGATGATCACATAATCAAATGTTATTTAAAAACTTCAATTCTTAGGCTTATTTAATTGACTATTTGCTATTCATTTTTAAAAATATGATAAGTATGCGTGAGTAACATCCTTATTTCAAATTCAACTCATATATTTTCAATTATACTTTATTTTCTAAGTATGAGAGTAATGAGAAAAATATTTATTATTTTATTTTCCTTATTTTATATTTCTTAGTAGGTTATATGTGCTTAATTTTATAGAATTATTTTTTTTATAATTTACGATTAATTTTACATTATTCTAAATTTATTTGATAAATACTAGAATTTGATATTATTTCTATTTTTAGCTATATCCTGAGCTTTAGAGGTCGAATTGAGGTAATATTTATATTGTCAGAAAACTTAAAGAGAGAATTACAAATTTTATGTTTTAGCCTAAGCGCAATTAAAATTAAAATGTTTTGAAAGTCATATGTGTCATGACCCTGACCCAATCATAATTGGCGTGGAACCCCTCTACCATTTTCCATCAGCTTATTTTGCATAATTAACTTAATGCTGACTTATCAAATGTGATGCATTTATAATAGAGAATAGTATTTCAAAGATAGTATTCATCAAGATTTCTACAAAAAGATATGAAAGTTAGGAATGTTTATAATTCTCCCAGAATGAGGATAAGTTAGCCTAACTAACTCTTAAAAAATCAATTCAATATTCCATCAATTTAACTCTATGACAGATAAGAGGCCTAAAATATATTTTTTATGTACATGAATTTGTGCTATCGAAATGTCATTAATAAACTTCCTGAACTCTAACTTTGAGAAGGTAGATGTGAAGGTAAAGATTCAACCTGGGAGTTTGTAAAATAAAACATTGAGGAATGAGTTCAGGGGCTCAGTGAGTGAATAATCTATAAAAATAACAATAATTTACAGTAACTTACCTATCAGACTGTCCTCCTTTAACAAAATATATCATGCTTAGATATATTAGTAAGTAAGAGTCATCAATACTAAGATTAATACATACTCATTTCATTTTCAATATATCATATAATAATACTCACAATAAATGTACTTAACATTATGTTTCATTGAATGGACAAATAACAAATGAAATATATTAATCCTTTTTTTGACTCCTAAACTAATCTTATACCCTACCCCGCCTTGCCTTATTACTAGGAATTTTTTGTTCAATATTCACAACATCACCCACATTATATTTCTTGCTTTTAATGCCACTCGTGGCATGATTCTCAATGCAATTTAAACATTAGAACTCAAGCTTCATTCAATATAATCATAATTCAATTATAATGCCCATTATACCACTTATCAGTGTTATTATATTCCTTGTATAGCTAAAAGTATTCACACATATTAAGGTACTCAATTCATAAAGTGTATTTCAACATATATATATCTAATTCCATGAGTGATGCAATGAGTTCATCATATTATATATTATAACACACAACTTCTACTTTTTTCTATCTCGATTGTCCAACTCATGCAATTATTTTACATTACCATGAATCACTCTATCTTTGATATTTAATGACTAAATACTCATGGTGGTCGTTATGAGTTATGAAAACATAATACAAATGGAGCATGGAATACTATATGGTATTCTTATCTATGACCTCTAGGTAATCTTTTATGAATAACTCAAAAGTTATAAAGATAAATTCCATAAAACTCATTTCATATGAAAATAGATTAAATTATCATTTTATAAACTTGTCATTTGCCTAAATAGGCTAAGTTTTGAAAAGGTTATGCTCTTTTTGAAAATAGATGCATAAAATTCATTTGTGAAATCTTAAATTTTTTACCTCTATTTACTCTTTTGATTATATCTCAAAATATATATAATATTTTAATTTGAAACTAATTCCATTTGAAATTAGACTCAATTACTTTTAAAACAATAGGTGGTTTGTTGAAAATGGATATAAGATGAAAGAGTTATTCTCCTTCAAAGTTAGCATAAAATTTTGCAATTAATGAATTGATTAGTGAATCAATTCATCAACCTAGTTTTCACCTTTGGACCTTTAGAATCGATTCATTAACCCCTAGAGGACCAGAATTGATTGGTTACTTGATTCTAAAGCCTAGTTTCGCCTTTGGACCCTTAGAATTGATTAGTGAATCAATTTACACATGAAAAACTCAATTTTCTGTGAAATTTTCACTGTACAACCCATCTAGAACACCTCATAAAATATATAATGCACATTAAACCTAAGTATAATAATTAATACACTTATCTGATATTTCATATCACCTCTTTTTATCATTTATTACTTCCATAATATTAAAATAAATTAAAATCAAGTAAAGTCACAAATCAACCCATATCTCACATATATCTTCATATAATCTTAAAATCCATAGATTTAGTTATATTATCTACTCACTTTGTATGGAAGAAGATGCTAGAAGCTTAGTTTGATGATTTTTCAACCCTACTTATATCAAAATTTGTGGATTCCACAGTTAGGGCTCAAAGTGTTCCACAAAATTAGATAAACTTCAATAATCAAGAAGAAATGGGAGGGACTCCTGATGAAAACATTATTCTTACCTTGATTGAAGGAAGAAATTAACAAGATGTTAAGTCTTCTTACTTGATTAAGAAAATAATGAGAAAACTTCTTGTAGAAAGAGATGGAAGAGTGGGAGGAATGAGAAAAATGAAGAGAATATAGGGTTTAGGGCTGAAATGGAAAAAAATAAGGCTTCAATGGCATTTTTAGAAAAATGCTCCTAAACCTCTTTCATACTTATATATTTACTTATTTTAGTGTATAACTTTACACCTCAAGATTCTAACAAACTTTCCCTAATAAAATTCATCCAAATCATATTCTTACATTCTTATTTTTATCAATTCTATTTTATTCTATAATTTACATATAATATTTTTTAGTCACTTAAATTTATTGGTTACTTAAACTAATCTTCCTTATGTCAAAGTTTCTAATTTATTTATGATTAAGGAGTGTGTAACAATATGTAACTGAGAAGTTGAAGTTGTGTCTCTATCCCAAATGAGCCCACCTTAATTTTTAGGCTATATTTTAAGCTATAGAGATTAAATTAACATGGAACTAGCTTTAAATTTTCACAAGACAGAAGCCTATAAGTTTGATGTTTTTGATTTATCCAAATTATATTGATTTTATAATCAAAAACTAGTTAGACGTCAAACCTATGGGAATTTACTAATGTAATTATTAGATTTAATTGTCTTATTAAAAATAGGTTTGGACTTTTAAAAATTAGAAGAGCTTTATTATTATAATCTTAAGAGTTATACAATCCAAGTTTAGTAAAGTTTTAAGCTAATTAGATCAAATAAATAGGGAGAACTCATTAAACTATAAAAAATTTTTTACACCACCTAACATATAGCTTTCCTTTTTTTTCCTCTAGGTTGTATCATTTAACCATGGAACACTAATTTTTTGCAATTGATTTAAGGAGTTTGAGGCTTTCTCCTACTCAATTATGAGATTATGAATTGTAATATTAATTTTCTTTAATTAATTTTTTTTCCTTATTTAATTGTGCTGAATTCTTAAAATTATTTATGTTGGATGTTAATTTGATATAATTGATGTTCATTCTTGTGATTTCTAATCCTTTGCTAGTTTGATATCAAATTGCAGTTGATGAATTATAATTTTACACATAGAAGCAAAGGATTAAAAGATTAATTTGGATATTTTTAATTTAATTTCTTAATTTAACTGAATTTTATCATTAAATTAATTTTAATCTAACTTAGAGATTATAGCGATTGCTTAATTTTACTAATTTTAATTAATTAAATCCTTAATGATCATCTAGTGTATGATCCATGAATTATTATAAGGATTTCAAATAATTCAAGGTTAAAGAATTAATTAAGAAAGTCAAATCTTAATTAATTTATGATTAATCTAATTTAAAGCTCTTGAATCAGCTATTTTATTTCATTTAATTTCTTTTTGCTTTGTTTCTATTTTATTTTTGTTTTATATTTATTTAGTTATTACTATTGTTTTAATTTCGAGCAAATAACCTGTAATCCTTTGTTCCGTGTTCTACATAATTTTTCATGCAGCATATAACATATTGCATTTTATTTCTATTACAACATTCTATTTTATTGCATTTACATTCGGTTTGCATTAGTTTCTTTCATTTTCATTGCATCAATAATTAAATAATTGTATAGATATTGTTAGGGATTCATTTAAAAAAGAAAATATCAAATGATCACTAAGGGTACGATCTGGTTGTGCCATTTTTCTACATTATTTCTTCAATAAACTAGTTTTAACTAATTTTAGTGTATTACGACCTATATATCAAAATTTTGGCACCATTGCCAAAGATCCTCTTGAATTTATCTTTTCCTATATATTACTAGTAATATGTTACACAATTATTGAAGCATTTCAATAGGTAACTGCATCCATTAATTATGTTTTTTACATTTTGCGATAGTTATAGTTTTTTGCATTTTCTTGAATTCCATTGCATTCTTTATTTTCCACTTATTCATCTACTTCAATTCATTATATTTTATCATATTATACATCATTCAATATTAAAACAAAGGTTTTTAGCCCAAAGAAATCAATTTTCAAGTATTGTTTACTTTACCCCCTAAGAACCATACGAGGTCTCATTAACTCTGATTGAACTAAAATTTTTATAAGAGCTATATTTGATTTTTTATTATAAAAAATCACCACTTTCACTTGTGACACCTTATTTTTTAGTCAAATTCCATCGTTTTGACCATTTTTTAATTTTATAAAAAAATTTATTACATTTTTTTGTTTTACATAGTTAGAGAAAACTTTTTGTGATGGTCTCATAATTTTTTAAAAATATCTAAATAGTTTAATTAGATGTGTTTAGGTTGATTTTTCATAATGTATGACCATTTTTATGTTTCTATGTTCCTATATAGCTTTTCTAGTGTAATGCTATGTAGTGGCAGTGCATGACAAGGAAAAGTGCTACTGAATTGATTGATTTTAATTTTGAAATTGATAGTTCTTTTCATTCCTTTTGTAGAAATAAAAATATAAATAGTTGTAGCCTTCCTATCCTCTGTTCTAAACTGGAACACATAGCAAATAACAATAGAACTTTGAAGGAATTGGCTACCTTTGATGTTATATATCAACCATTAAGCATTCAATATCCTAAGTTAGATGCTTACTTTGAGCTCAAATATAGTTTAATACACTTGCTCACAAGGTTTCATGGTTTTGCAAGTAAGGATCATCATAAACATTTGAAGGAGTTTCATGCGGTATGTTCAACAATGAAGCCTCAAGGCATTTCTAAGGATTATATCAAGTTAAAAGCTTTCCTTTTCTTCCTTGCTGATACTATTAAGGATTGGCTCTATTACTTTTAGCCTGGATTCATGACTTGTTAGAATAACATGAAGCAATAATTTCTTGAAAAATTCTTCCCTGCATCTAGAGCAACTGCTATTAGGAAGGAGAAACGTGGCATCAGGCATATGAATGGAGAAATATTATATGAATATTAGGAAAGGTTCAAAAAGTTGTGTGCAAGCTATTCTCATCACTAAATTAGTGAGTAACTCTTTATCTAATATTTTTATGAAAGGTTACTTCCAATAGGTATAAGCATGATTGGTGCAGCAAATGATAGAGCATTAATGACAAAATAACTATAGTAGTAAGAGATCTTATTGCATATATAGTAGCAAGTTCATAATAGTTTGGAACAAGAATTATGGATGCTACAATTAAAGGCATGCATGAACTTAATATCCCTAAAAAAAACCAACAAAGACTAGAGAATAGGTTAGATGAAGTGACTTCATTTGTTAGACAATTGGCAGTTGGACAAAAGTAGCAATTCTAAGCTCTCCTTTTAGTAAAAGTTCGTGGAATATGCTTTTATCTAAATCATCCTATTGATTGCTATCCAACATTGCAAGAAGATGAGTTTCTTCTTTCTCTAGCATATACAGTAGTCATCTTTCTTGGGAAGTTATAATTTCAGTAGTAGACCAATATCCATACACCATAACTTAACTAGTATTAGTAGTAACATAATTAGTATTTTGGTTAGAGAAATAACCAAAATTTTAGATATAACAGCAATTCAAACTAGAATCATCTTGCATATACTAGAATGACACCAAATCTTGTTAACCAACTAGAAGCAACTTCAAAGTCTTTTTAACTATCATTTGAAGATTTAATTAAGAAAATGGTAACAAATAATCTCTAATTCTAGCAAAGGATTGAGGCTACCATTACTAATTTACAAATTGAAATAGGCTAATTGACTTCTATACTATGTGAGCTCAAAGTATAAAGCTCTAGCCAACCATCATCTAGTAATGCAAGAAACAAAGAAGTGGTGAATGCAATCGTCTTGAAAAATGGCAAGCAAATGAATAAGCCTTCGACCTTATAACCAGAAGCAAGCATCAGACCAGAGAATGTTAAAATAAACAAGAAAAATAACAAAAATATAATGATAGTAAGGTGAATTCTTTCCCTACCCTTTCCTTTTTCAAATAGAAGAAAAATAGTTCAACAAAAGAATACTGAAGATGAAAATTAGATTTTTGATTCCCTTAATAAAGTAAAAGTTAACATACTTTTACTAGATTTGATAAAATAAATTCTAAGATATGCTAACTTTTCGAGAAATTTGTGCATCAACATAAGAAAGTTAAGGGTGGATGAGAAAGTAAGATGGGGACAAATGTGTTTGCAATCATTGAAAGAAAATTATCAAGAAAATACAAAGACCTAGGTATATTTGCCATCCCATGCATCATAGGAAAAACTAGAATAGAGCATGTCATGCTAGACTTAAAAGCATTCATTAATGTCATACCTCTTTCTATTTTTAATGCCTTGAATTTGAGAGTTTTGAAAAAAATAAAGGTAGTTGTTCAACTAGCCAATAAATCCAACATATATCCTTTAGGAGTTATTAAAGATATTCTAGTGCAAGTTGATAGATTAATCTTTCTAACATATTTCTACATTTTGAAGATAAAAAATGAGAATTCAAATATTCTTCCACCAATCATTCTGGATTGACCTTTTCTCAAGATAGCAAAAATTATAATTAATGTTTGAGATGGAATATTAACTATGGAGTTTGATGGTGTTATAGTCAAGTTTGATATTTCTAAAGATATGCATAATAATTCAATATCTTTTCTTAGCATTTTAGAGCCTTTAATGCTTAATTTTCCTTATTCTATTTCTATTATTTTTGCTATTTCCAATTCTAACATTTCTATTTGTAATTATGCTATTTTCAATTTTGCTAATTTTAATTTTTTTTGTTTTCCATTTATATTTTGTTGGTTTAGAGCTTGTTAATTCTAATTTACATATTAATAATATCTATGATGAAATATTTGTTGAATTCCCTGAAATTTTTAATTTTATGGATTGAGTAAATGACTATGCATACACTTGTTCCAAGAATATTATTAAGTGTGATATATGTGCTAAAATATTTATATTTTTAAGTGATAATAATAGTGTTGTTTCAATAATTACAAAAAAAAATAATGATGGAGACATTTCATTTTTACAAGAAAAAGAAAAGAGTATTTTTACCTTAATAATTCCATTCAAACCATTCTATTGCACATGTTGAATTTATTTTACCAGATGTTTTGAAATTTCAAGGAGAAAAAATAACTTAAGAATGACATTTAGAGCATTTATGGTAGATAATTCTAATTTTTAAGTTATCTCTTTGATGGATGACCTAAAGTTTGATAAATTAGAAGTAAAGAAGGTAACTAATCCTCATGTAAATCTTAGGTGAAGAAATTAAAGCCATGGTTTAGCTAAAGATATCAAAGAAAAGCGTTTCTTTGAAGATAACCCAAGCTATTTTAGATTTACTTTCTTTTACCCTGCTCTTTTATGTACATGTCCTTTTATCTTTCTTGATGTTATCCTTGATGATATTGATATGCTTTAAGTTAAGGGTAATATAAAATTTAAGTGTGGGGGGAGAATTCTAAGATTTACTTTAATAGAGATTTTACATTTTCATAAGTAAGATTCAATTGAAATTAGATAGGATTCATAATATAATTGAATGAATGATTTTACTTTTTGAAATTAATTAATGTAGTAATAAATTTTGAATTGATAGATTCAACTTGATAGTATAACTTATCTTGTGAGATTTTCAGCGTTTTGTTAAAAAATTATATTATAATATTATTTTTCTTTTTTATATGATGTTCTTCCATAATTTATTTTTCTAGAACTTACTTTAAATTTTTTTGAGATTATATTTTGTACATGGATGCACATGCATAATTAAGGCATTATTTCTTTGATTAAACTAGAGCTAAATAGCTAATCTTAATTTTTTTTTATCATTGTTAGCCCCTTGAACTTTTATTGCCTTTTCTTTATTAATTAACTTTTGAGCATATTTTTCAATTAAAAATAAATATTTTTGCCTAATTTTAAGAATTAGTAGGGTATTTAAATATTGTTAGATAGACTTTTAAATAAGTGTGGGGGTGTGTGAGATTATGTGTTATAAAAAGTCATCAAAGATTGGCTGTAAAAAAGAGAGAAGAAAATGAAAATAAAAAGGAGAAATAAAAAATTTTTGAATTAAAAAAAGAGAGAAAAGAAAAATGAATTGAAAGGAAAAAAAATAAAGAAGTTAATGGGTATTTAAATTTGAATTTAAATTTGGCTTGATGTGTTAAGTTATAATTATTTATTATTTGCCTACATGTTATTGATTCAATGGTCTATTATTTTTTTTGGTTTCTAATCTATCACATCTTTATTTTTCCTTCCTTTTCCTAGCCTTATTGCAACCTAAAATAAAATCTTTTTTATTTATATTGTGCATGTGATTTAAGTAGTAGAGATTAGATGATTAGCAGGCTTATGGTAGAGCAATTTCATAGAATGAACTTGAGTGAAACATTAGTTTAAATACTTGAGAGTTGGAGAGTGAAGATTGTGAAAATCTACTAATTTGATCTACTCTTTTTTAATGAAGTTACTATGTTGATTAGTTTCAAGCTTGTTAAGATTTTTCTTTATGATATGTTATATTTTTTGCTAGATTTTATTTGTCTTTTACTTGTGGATTTATGATTTTGAAAATTTTGAAAAATATGTCTTTTATTTTTTTTCCTTTTAAATAGGGTTATGTCTTGCTCAAGAATGTGTAAGAGCTAAGTGTGGGAGAATTTAATGAGAAAAATATTTATTATTTTATTTTTTCATATTTTATGTCTCTTAATAGGTTATATGTGCTTAATTTTATAGAATTAACCTTTTTATGATTTAAGGTTGATTTTACAATATTTTGAATTTATTTGATAAATACTAAATTTTAATACTATTTTTATTTTTCAGTTATATCTTAAACTCTGAATTCAGATTGAGATAATCTTTATATTGTTGAAAAGCTTAAAAAGAAAACTACAACTTTTATGTTGTAGACCAAGCTTAATTCAAGCAATTTGGAGGTTATATATGGTTGAGAAGTTGAATTTATATCTTTATCCCAACTAAGCTTGTCTCGATTTTTGAGTCATATTTTAAGTTATAAAGATCAAATTAACATGGAACCAATGCTTAAATTTTCACAAGATACAAACTTATGAGTTTGGTGTTTATGATTTATCAAATTACATTAATTTTGTGGTTAAAAACTAATTGGAAGTCAAATCTATAGGAATTCACTAATGTAACTATTGGATTTAATTGTCTTATTAAAAATAAGCTTAGGGTTCTAAAAATTAAGAATGTCTCATTATTATAATCCTAAGAATCATACAATCCAAATCTAGTGGGATTTTAAGCTAATCAAGTCAAATAAATAGAGAAAACTTATTAGACTATGAAGATTTTTTACGCCACCTAATAGACAACTTTCCTTTTTCTTCCTCTAGTTTGTATCCTCTAGTTATGGAGAGCTAATTTTTCAAAGTTAATTTAAGGAGTTTAAGACTTTTCCTTACTGAATTATGAGATTATTAATTGTAATGTTAATTTTTTTTAATTAATTTTCTTTTTTTCCTATATTAATTGTGTTGAATTTTTTAAATTACTTATGTTGGATGTTGATTTGATATAATTAATATTTATTATTGTGATTTTTAATCCTTTGCTAGTTTGATATCAAATTGTGGTTAATGAATCACAATTTTACACATAGGACAAATAATTGAAGAATTAATTTAAAATTTTCTAGTTTAATTTCTCAATTTAATTGAATTTTTTCATTAAATCAATTTAGATATGAAATTATAGTAATTATTTAATTTTATTAATCTTAGTTGAAAAAATCTTATGTAATTATCTAATATACGATTCATAAATTATTACAAAAATTTAGGATAATTTAAGATTAAAAAATTAATTAAAAAAGCCAAATCTTAATTGATTCATGCGCACGAGATTTTAAAAAGAACAAAAACGCTGAAGCCCTAAACGGTTGTCGTTCAAGTAGGGGATAAATCTGTTCTTGGACAAGATGACAACGAAGCTACTTCTTCAAATCACATTACCGGTTCCTCTGCAACCCACATCGGTGTGGGAGATTCATTTCTAGCGCTGCCTCATTGAAGGGAGGGGGAGGTCACCGTAATTTACTGTAATTATTGGACAGCGGTAGTGAGAAAAATGCATGATCGTATATATGTGACTCTGTTGTTGCCTGGATCCACCGAGCCGTGAGTGGCATAAGCAGAACTTCAACCTTCATTCCTATTACGTATTCTCCGCTCTTGAATTTTCTCTCTTCAGAATCTTTGTATATCGGAAATCATCACTTGCCCACTCATCCTCTTCGTCTCAATCTGCTGTTTTCCCTAAATGGGTTTGCAGTTTCTTCCGTGGGCTGATGAACTGAGGAATTAAAACCTTTACCTTTTCAATTTCTTCCAGGTTACTGGCTGGCATCTGTTGGTGCAATGAGCCTATCTTCGTTGAGGCCGTCTGTTCTGAATTCTAATGGTAGCAAATTTTGGGGATGGCTGTTCATATCAATTGGCTCTATTTTCTTTGTCGGGTTCTTCTATGCTGCAGTGATATCCAAGCTTCTACCTCCTTCAAACATTACTATAATAGCAGCCATTCAAAATGACTGGTAATCAATCAAAAGATTTATATACAAATACTCATTAGCTGTTTTAAAATATCTGATTACACTAGTTTCTGCTGCCTCCATATATTGCATTGTTTCTAGATATCTACGATGACTTCTGTCAAAAGAAATTAATACTTCATGTGATTCGGTTCTGCTTTTTTAGAGAAAGAAAATTTTGGTTTAGACATAAAGAATGACATTTTTCTTGAGAGGACCAACTGATAACTTATTAGGAGGGTTTTATAGCCATTTCTGTTTTCTAGAAAATAATGTTTGTTGTCTTGGAGTTCCATAACATGCAATTCATAGGTTTCATATTGTCCTGGAGTGTGTGTTTATAGAATAGCAGATTTATGCTTTGAAATCCTTGAGGTTGGTTAGTTTGACAATGGAGATCCTGCACCATTCAAAGTTACGAATAATGGAACTTTGTAATTATTGTGTCCATCACTTCAAAATGTGGATGATTGTTGTGAAACGTGTTTCAGAATTACTACAGTTATTTATTCACATGTATGAACAGTCTATCAAAATATGAGGATCCAGCTTTATATTGTTTATAATATAGTCAGTCCAATGGTGCGACCAAGGTTCCTTGTGTAGATCAGTTCAAATCTCTGCTTCAGGTACTTCCGTACTTTTAATTGTAAAAATCTGTGTGTCACAGCTGCATCCGGTTAAAATTATACATTTTTTTTTTTTGATAAATGAATGGCACCAAAGCCCAAAGAAAAGGAAAACTACATCCGAACTACATGAGGAGTAGAGACCCCTAAAACCTCAACCAACAGTACATTACTTAGACCTGCAGGTGGTTGCATACTTCAGGGGTAGAGAACCTGCGAAATACTTAGTTTCTATTCCAGTGTTTCCTCATGTATACAGTCACTTCTGGAGTTCAATATTTATGTGGTATATGGTTTTTTATTAGTAATTGTGAGCTAGTATTTCAGTTTATGATTTCCTAAACTGCCCTTTTTTTTAAACTTCTTTATGGGCTCTATGGAAGAGATAACAGAATAAAAAGGGATTGATCTATCTGCATTGAGCAAGAAAATAACAGAGAAAGTGACGAGGATTTATTGTTCACATGTATATTCTTGATCAATGGTTTGTCTATATGGCCTTTTACTTCTATGAAGCATCATGTTATTGAGATAAAGACGTGTCCCTATAAGGTTAATCGGGTTCATTCGCTGCTTAGGTTAAAATTCCATACTTCTTACTGCACAAACAATTGAAATAATTTGGACCTGTTTGAAATTCTAACAAAATTATAGAGATGTTTTAATTATTGTTAGTGCAGTTACTATTACCATCATTATTAACTTGATTATATGTTGTTGCTACTACTCGTCTCCTTTGTTCCTCTTAGTGCCCTTGATTTTCCTTCCTTTTATTTTTTTTTCTCATCATATTTTCTTGATTGTAACCTGCTTAAATCATAGGTATTACTGCTTCTTGGTGCCATTGACTCTTCCTGTAGTGGTGGTTGCTGTGTACTTTCATTGGCTTAGCATGAAGTTGTTCAAACATGCATAAGTTCTCTTCATCAAACTTTCATTTTGAAGGAAGAAATTGCTTGTCTGCTTCACCACAGCCAGACCCTTCACTGCATGTGGCTATTGCTGTGTTGCCCATGAGACCCGTTGGACACAAAGTCTAGTAAGCAGCTTAACAATTTGTAATCCTCCACCCCGCACTTGCGCAAACTCACTGATGACTGGCTGCTATGTATGTTCACAATTATTATTGACTGAGCCTTCAATTGCACATGTGTCTCCACCCTAAAGCTTGGTTAAGACTGGCTTCCAGGTCTCGTGCAATCTCCTCTAAAGAAGCTAGCTTCTATCAATTTAGTCTTTGCATTGTAACAAATTTATAGAAGGAACTTTGGCGCACTTTTTCCTCACTTATCTTAGATTACTGTGCACTATGCATGTAATTTCATTTTCTTTTTGGTTTCCTTTTTGGCAGTTTGGTGTGATATATCCATGAAATTATCCAATGCTGATGCTAAGCTTATTCTATTTTTCCAACAAAGTAAAACTGCAAGATGGTAATCAATTACTGAATTTTCAATTTTTATTATTGTGTAATTATTTATAATATTGATATGACTATAACAAATTGAAAAGAGACATTGATCATAATATGCTTCTTGCTACTCTTCAGAGTGAGAAACAAGAGAAAAATAGCAGGATTAAAAAAATGTCATTATTGTATTGACCTTGAAGGATAGCCCTGTAATCTTCAAATACATCTTTTCCTAGTGTTTCCTTTCTTTTTCCTCTTCTATTTTTTTTGGGGGGGGGGGGTGTTCATTCTATTTGAACAATTCAATAAAAATGTCAGAAGGAAAAGTACTAGGATAATAGTGAAACACTTTCTATCCAAAAAATTAATGGAAACACTATGCCAAAGACACTGCCACT